>SCDS01000525.1:35000-57187 GCA_004149465.1 Drosophila nigromelanica
GAAAACTGCACCATCAAATATCAGAATGCCAAAAAATTAAAAAAAAAAGATTAAAAAAATAAACAAAATTATTTTTATATTTTAAAAAAATTGATATTCTTGACAGGCTGAATTTTTAGAGAGCCAAACATATTTTTTCTGATATAATTAAAAAAAACACTAAACTAAATTATTTTAATATTTTTTAAAATTAATTTTTTTGACAGCCTGGTTTTTTAGACAGTCAAATACTTTTTTTCTGATAATTGCAAAAATACTAAATAATAATTATAACATTTTAATCCTATTTTTTTTTTTTGGAAAATTATATATATTTTATTGTTTTACAAGGCATCGATGCCTTATGAACAATATGTAACATTAAATAAGACAGACGCCAGGTCTAGAAATTTAAAAAATATATAATAATAATAATATGCAGTTTCTATTAGTTTTTCCATCACTGTGCATATATTTGAGTTTACCTTGCGCGGCGGCGGCTGCATTCTGATAGCTTTTGCTACAAGCGACGATTTTTACAAGCAGAAGCGTTTGGTTCTTGTCGAGCTCCAATCAAATGGCCTTACATTACCTTAAAGCAGCTGCAAATGTCGGGAAGGGTGCGGCGCAAAAGGGCAAAGGGGGGAGGTGACAAATGCCAAAATTAATAATTGACCAAATACAACTTATGTAATCAAGTAATACTTAAAGCGCAAGCTTAAAAATCAGCTCATTTACATGACATTAACGCAGCAAAATGCAAACTCTTGAGCACTTTTACATAATCAGAACGAAAAATCGAAATAATGACAAAAACTTATGAAAATTTTCACTGGGCTGTCTGTCCCCTGCTGATATCGATTTATGCTCGTTGGAAAATCTGCTTTTCCGTTTGCCAGGCGCTACGTTTTTCAATTAATACTCGAAGCTAACATTTTTCTTTGACATGCCCCCAGTTCGCACAGATAGTTCAAATGTGGAATTTAGAAACTTCTTTTTTGTTGTTTTAATTTGGTTTTCTCACAAATCGCGCTGAGCTGTGCGTACTTATCGATTTCGATTTTAATGCCGTTGTAGCTGGTTTTTCCACGCATTCACCGTTAGCTGCTGTGCGCAAAGGCCCAGAGAGCGTGAGAGAGCTTGCGTAAAAAGAGGAGCTGTTGTTCCTGGTTAACGCAAATTTAAGGGTGCCTGCTCGTAATCAGGTTCATTCATGGCCCGTTAAAATAGTCGGCACATGCGCCAACCCAAAAACGCACTGATAACAGCCATTTAACACTTACTTCTACGATTCTAACAATATTTTAAGCGCTCGTGGCATTTTCTGCTATTTCCATAGCAACACCAAACAATACTGGCAATGCCTTTTGCATACTGATAAAACATGAGTATGCTTCGCTATCAATAAACCCTACTATGATTGATAATTTTTGGTATTCCGAAATTTGATAAGCCTAACGGTTAGGCCAAAAGTATGCTATGCTTTAATATCGATACCCTCGCAAGCGAAGCCCAGTACGCTGAGTGAAACAGAGAGTTCTGAATTTGTTCAATTGAACTTGTCAGTTAACTGAACGAAGGAACTAATTTACAGATTATGGCTCATCGTTAATTTGAGCATCATTTATTTGAGTTACATTATTGTTTTTTTAAGTCGCATTATCATTTTTTAAAAAAAAAAGTAGCCATCATTTTTTTTGATTTTTACAAAATTTTGAAACTTTGATTTTGTTAATTATTTATGACTTTAATTAATATGTATAATTGATTAGCAGTTCTAAGGTGCTATATAATATTTTTGGGACCTTTTTTTAATTAAAAAAAACATTGAGAGCAAAAGATAATTGGCTTCAAACAAAATGAACTATTCGTTCATTCAATACAAATTGAACTACTAAACTTGCATATTCAATTGAACGACGCTGTGCAGCACTACTGTGCCACATAATTCTATCGAAATTCCGATAGACTTGAGCTAATGTGAACGTTAGCCTATGTTATTAGCGAACTGTCGTCCAAACGATATATCGATAGAAAATCAGCTGTGCCGCCTTTGGAATGCAATAAAACCTAAACAAATGAGCGAAAACAAATAATGGGAGGAGGTGCGGCAGGCGGCAGGTGGCAGCCAAGCGAAAACCTGTTTTCGAGTCAAGAGCAAACAAACAAAACGGTTTACAGGCCGCGGCGTCAGCGTCGCCAACTGTAAAAGTGGGCCGCCAACGAAGAAGCAGCAGCAACAACAACAACAATAATAACAACTACAACAACACCGCAGTCGTCAAGCCCGAGCAGCGGCAGAGATTTCACTTTTCAACAGTTGACGATTGAACAGCAACAGCAACAGCAGCGTGCGACGGACGTGCAGTAGAAGCTATTTGAACTCCCCCGAAAATTGTGCAATAGAGTTTCCCAGATTGCGTACAAGATGCAAAGAGTCGGTGCGCTGATTATGCAACAGATGCTGCGGCACAGGATGCCGCAGCAGCAGCAACAGCAACAGAAGCTGCTGCAGATGTGCCTGATGCGCAACACACCTGCGCTGCTGTCAACTTTCACCCAACAACAACAACAACAACGCACGACAGCAACGTCAACAGCGAGCAACAAACAGGCGACGCCGCCGCCGCGTCACGACTGGAATCGTGCTGTGAGCGAGGCGGAGCGCATTGTCGGCTATCCCACATCCTTTCTCAGCCTGCGCTGGCTGCTCAGCGACGAGATCGCCAATGTGGCGCTGCATCTGCGCAAGCTGGTGGGCAGCGCGCATCCCCTAATGAAAACAGCCAAGTGAGTAAATCGAAATAAGAAAAAGTATCGATTAGGATTTAGGATCTTAGGCGATGACCAGCAAGGCAGCAGATGAACTAGGAACCGGAAAATGAGCCAGTTCTTCCTTTTCAATCAGGGGCACTGTCCAACACTGAACAGGGGGAAGAGAGCTCTTAAACAAGGGGAAATCACTGCAAAAGATAGAACTGAATAAAAACAACAGTGGATAACATTAATATTCGGTTTTTTATTTTTTCAACTTCAAACGCAAATTAAATGTATAAAACTAAAAGGAAAAAAATTTAAAAAATACTTTATTAAAAATACTTATTATTATTATTTTATTTTAAATTAAGGAAGAAAAAAAACATAAACAAAAAACCCAAAATTTGTAGATATATTTATTCGAACCAAAAAAATGTTCTGCGGGATCTTCAAAAATCTGTCTAAAAAATTATACGCATCTAGCTGGAAAACTGAGGAAGTTATATAGATTCGATCGGTTTGAGATTTTTGAGGGATCTTCAGTAATTTGGCTTTAAAACTAAGGGAGATAAATAGGTTTAATCGAATAGGTAAAATATCCTAACACATTATCTGTCGCGGCTATACACGAGTGTATATATTCCCAGTTTTAATGCAATTCAGACATAAGCCCTATATACATACACTTTTTTACTGGATGATTGAATATAACTTTTAAAACCACCTGGATTCTCCCGCAGGCATCTGCTCTACAACGGCAAGAACACGATGCAGGCCTGGGGTCTGATTGTGCTGCTGGTGTCCAAGGCCGGCGGACATGCGGCCAGCATTCCGGACGTGGAGCAGGATAAAAGTGCCGGCGTCCTGCACTCGCAGCGCGCCCTCGCCGAGGTCACGGAAATGATACGCATCTCGCATCTGGTGCACAATGTGAGTAGCCGTTCACAATCCTCTAATCCTCTAAAGCATCTCTGTTCTGTTCCCCTGGCGTAGAGCGTGGTCAATCTGCAGACGGGCACGCAAGCTGGCCAGGATGCGGGCACCTATGATGACATGTCGTTTGGCAACAAGATCGGCCTACTCACCGGCGACTATCTGCTGGGCCACTCCAGCGCCGAGCTGGCGAACCTGCGCAACCAGGAGGTTGTCGAGCTCATTTCGTCGGCGGTGCGCGACTTCTCCGAATCGGAGTTCATCGGTGAACGCGACGAACAGAACAATCCGCTGCCCTTCAAGCCGGGCACCTTCCAGCGACCCTCGCTGAGCGTGGCCGTCGATTTTAACGAGCACGACGTGATGACCCCGATGCCCATTGGCCAGGTGCTGGGCAATCCGGAGCAGGAGTGGGAGTGCCGCAACATACTGAACGCGGGCAGCCTGCTGGGCAAGTCCTGCCAGGCATCGCTCAAGCTGGCCGGCCAGAGCGAGCAGATGCAGCGGCACGCCTATCGCTTTGGCAAGCATCTGGCGCTCGCCTGGCAGGCGTGCCTCGACGCGGAGAGCTTCCAGTGCGCCAGCCTGCCGCTGGACGCCACGTTCAGTTTGGTCAGTGCGCCGGTGCTGTTCCATCTGGAGCACGATCCCGGCCTGTACGCGCTGATCGAGCCGGGCAAAAAGTCCGTCGACCTGATCGACTACGATCAGTTGCACAAAGCGATCGTCGCCGGACCGGCGCTGGCCAAGACCAAGGAGCTGCAGCGCAAGCACACCGCCGCCGCGCTCAGCGTGCTGCAGCATTTCCCGGCGACGGACGCACGCCAGGCGCTCGAGAACATCATTTTGGCCATGCAGGATTTGTGACGCTGAGCGCGGATGGCGGCACACAAACGACGGGTTCAGGGTTATATATACAATAATGACATTAGCTTAAAATCAACTTTAATCGTAGATTAAACGCGGCACAAAGTACAACACGCAACGACAACCATGTGGGAATTGTTTAAAATAAATATTTTTATAATTTATAAATTTGACTTAGAAGTATCTAAAGATTTGAAACTCGCGTCGGATAATACGTTAAGATTTTCGGATTCACTATTCAATTTAATCTATATAAATCACTCTATTTATCCCCTAGATCATTAAAATTGTGCAGTCGGATTATTGAGGACCTTCTCCAAAGATCCCGCAAATATTTTTTGGATACGCCCACTGGAGGCGTGGCAAATCGATCAAATCTATATATCGTGAATTTAGAGTTACTCGCCATATTTGGCAGACATATTTTTGATAACATCCTCTAAAACTTGCCCAAGATTGGGGGCGTGGCAAACCGAATTATGTGATATATCTCCCTCAGTTTTAAAGCTAGATGCATAACATTTGGTTAGACAGCTTACTGAAGACCGCCTCTAAAGATCGCATAAATATTTTTTGGATACGCCCACTATGGGCGTGGCAAAATCAATATCTTCCTCGGTCTTAACTGTTTAAAAGGCGAGGGAATTTCTTAAATCTATATATGTATCTTGGGGGCAATTAAACGCAAAAATCTATACATCTCACAAATTTAGCGCTCATTGCCAAATTTGGCACAGATACCCTTTAAAAATTGATGCCCGCTCCCACATTAAAAAAATCACCAGTTTTGACTGTTTTAATTCTTTATTACACTGTGAAAGAGTATTGCTCAGTCGGTCACACCCGACTGCAACGTTCTCGGTTTTTGTATATTTACTAAGTCAATACAAGAAGGGACTCATCAAGAGCGGCTGCTGATGCGCATCAGGATGAGCTGCGGACAGCGCTCGTACTCGAAGTACTGGGGAAAGTCCAGAGGCAGCTGCTCCATGAGCCACGGCTTGTGCGCCGTCTGGCGGAGGAAGTGCTCGTACATGGGCGCCACCGAGTCGCAGTCCTCCAAGGTAAACACGTAGCGCTTCTCCATGGCCATGTAGATGCATTTGCGCCTGCCCGACTCTCTGCCGCGCGCAAAGATGTGCTCCATGACGGCCACAAAGGCATCGGTCAGCGCATCCTCGTAGATGACGTCGGCGGCGATGATCACATCGCTGGCATCGATGGCCGACCGCAGGGCGGCACTGTGCTGTGACTCGGGCGCCAGGAAATCGTACTCCAGCACCGACACCTGACCCCGGAGCAGCTGCCCATTACGCTGGACATTGCTGCGCAGCAGCTGCAGAATGCATCCGAGATTCACGTCCGTGCAGTACACCTGGCCACTGTTGTACATGGCGGCCGCAATGCTGCTAAGTCCCACGCCTGCGCCCAGCTCCATGATCGTGCTGGAGGCCAGCTCCAGGCGCCGGTGGAACAAATAATCGGCCAGGAGCAGCGCCCCGCGCCACACCTGCAGACCCACCAGCTTCAACTCGGTGGCATCGGAATGGGCCAGTTCTATGATACCGCGCCGTGGACGCCTCACCTCCAAATCGCCATCGTTGTCCACAGCAGCCTTATTGCCGTCGCAATCCTCATCGTCAGGATAACGAAAACGGAATTTGGAGACGATGTTGCCGTCCTCGCTGCGCACTGGCTGATAGTTGGTCTCACTGTATATTTCCGAGGTGACCGTGTACATAGTGCGACTGTTGCGGCTGCTGCTGCTGCTGCGAGTGGGCAAGACATCTAACTAATAATTCGCTGGCGGATTGCCAAAACCGTAAATAAGCAAGCGACATTGACAAATTGTTATGCTTGGATAGCGGCGCTACATAAAGTGTGACCACACATCCTTGACGCGCAAATGCCAAACACTCCTTGCTAAAAAAAAAAAGTACCAGTTTGAAAATGTTAAATAGTTTGAGCAGCCCTGTTCTGCTCGAAGTGATCTCTATACACGATCTGGTTCTATTCGTTGACAAAAAAAAACTAACAATTAATTGTGTGCTTTGAGTGAGCTGCCATTTGGTTTATAAATCACAGCTTTAAGTGAACATTTTGCAGAAAACCGTTGCTTATTGTAATTTGCGCGTTAATCTCGCACTATTTTTTATATATCACCGTATGTTAACTCAATAATGGCCTTGCTGTGCATAAACCCAGAAACTCTATAGTTGCTATATTGAGCATTGCATGGCCAAATTGAGTTTAACAGTGCCATTTCGAGTCTAACATTACCCTTTTTACATCAGCGTGGCAACGCAATTTTTAGGTGAAAAATTATTAAAGTCGTTGTTAAAAGTGCAAAATACAGCCGTGCTGTGCATGCAAATAGGAAAAATTCAGTGCAAAAACAAACACAGAAAGCGAAACAAAGCAAGCTAGCCGACCATTTCTTATCCCCAAGCCCGAAAGTGTCACCGCCAAGACGTACGTGCGAAAAATGTTTTGGGACAAGGGTTATGCGCCCTCAGCCAACATAGAGGCGCTGCTGGAGAAGGAGGTTCGTATTCACTTCTCTGCTTCTTCTTCTATTTTTGTGTGTGTGTCCAATAACAACACTTGCATATACATATATACATATATATATGTGTGTATATATATATGTACAACAAAAACAAATGTACCAATTTAGAATTCTACGGTGGAGGAATTTCTCGATGAGGAGGACATACTGCAGGAATGCAAAACGCAGAAAAAGAACCTGGTCAACTATTTTACACGGCCCGAGGTAATTCGGCGGCTCGTCGAGCTAATCACAACGGAACCCTCGGAGGATGTGCCCTTGGCGCAGCGTTTTCGCTATGCAAACATGTCATGTGAGATACTCACACTGTAAGTAACGCCCCCCAACCAACCCCCTGCCCCTACCCCATCGCAGTGCGCAGCAAGTGAAAAAATATTATTGTATATTAATTTATTTCGCTTGCAAATCCCATGCACAGCGGCCTGCCGTCCCTGGATGAGAAACTGCTGTCTGATGCGGAGACACTGCATTCGCTGTATTCATATCTGGAAAAGGAACCACCGTTAAATCCATTGCTATCATCGTTTTTTAGCAAAACGTTTAGCATGCTCTTTACCAAAAAGCCTGAACAAGATTGGTTTTTGTATCAACACATGTGCCTACAACTTTTGGAATATATTAAATCGCAGAAGAACTTTTTGGAATTCATTTGTAAACACTTTGACACACCGGTCATACCCGACATTATAATGGAAATGATGAAGTACATCGATGGTGGTCAACTGAAGCGCAACCTATACGAAGTAACCTTTCTATCTATTTAAAATATAAAATCGGGGTTTGTTCCGTTTCAACTTATATTTGAATTGTAAATTTGAAATTCAGTTGAACACCAGAACAAACTCAAACCAATTTAACTAAGCTCTAAATACTAACTATTATCTTTTTTGCAGTGGTTAACTGAAGATAAAATTGTTGAGAGACTGATTGCAATATTGCGTAATCCTCAAGAGACCGATAAACATGCAAATGTTGCGGACTTTTTCTGTGATCTTATTAACCTAGGGCGTCTGATGCGGCAAACCGAACAGGAGAACGATTCCTTTGAGCCGGCCTTTGATGGCTCAAATCCGATACTGCGCACCATTGAATCCGCACAGACAATAGAAGCCTTGTTAAATGTGATTTTGGAACCAAACGCTCTAGAGAGCGCCATCTTATCAGGAATATCGGTTGTACTTACGCTTATCAAGCCAATTACATTCACGTGAGTCATTCGGCATGATTCTCCAAAAACTAAAGATATCACATAATTTATATTGTTTCTTTTTCTTGGGCCAGTGATGAGCCAAATCCGGATCGCCAGCGTTTATTGCAGAAACGTGAACGCGAATTCCATCAGGAAGTGCAGGAGACTGTGATCACTGTAATAGCGCCACGCCTACAGGAATTTGTGAATGTGCTCAAGAATCCGCCCGCGGTGCGTTGTTCTCCTTTCATAGATCTCAATACACTTTATTTAATTTGATTTTGACGCTTGTAGAAACCGAGCCTGGAGACCACAGCGGCGGTTTTGTCGCCGCCATTTGGCAAGACGCGTCTGCAGGTTTGCCGTGTGTTTACCGCGCTGCTGGAGACGAAGCACGAATCCATACAACAGGCGTAAGTGAATGCATGAAATCTGATCTGAGACTATTATTAATCCTGTTGTCCCTTTAGGATCTGTGCCACAGACTATTTTGTGTTGCTGCTGGACTATTTCAAGGAATACTGCTGGAACAATTTTCTGCACAGCGAGGCGGAGAAGGCATTGCATCTGGTCTTCTACAATGAGCTGTCCAACAACAACACCACCTCGACGGACTGCGCGGATATATTTCAAAATGATTACATCTTCAGCTGCCTGATGAAGAACGAGGATGACGGCGTGACCACAACCACGGCCGAGGTGGAAATGAAAAATGCCTTAAACGATGTGAAGCGTGCTGAGGGCGGCAAGGATAATCTGGCAGCGGACATCCAATTCTCCGATGCGGCGGAACAGCAGGAAGCGGCCGCAATCGCTGATCAAAATGCTCAAAACACTGCTGCCGGCGAGCCAGCAGCAGACGTTGAGAAGGAGAATCAGGAAAATCATCTAGAAAACAATGAAACTGAAGACGCTGCTATGCAACGTTTGGCCGAGCCGAATGCGGTTGCGGCGGATGCAGCGCAGCCAACGACGGTCAACGATCTGGACAACACCAAAACGCCAGTCAATAACCCGCCCACAGAGATGCAAACATATGTGAGTTGGAGGGAATCTATAGCTGGGGTTAAAATATATGGGAATTTGGCGTGCAAAGCGAGGTCCTTAATTGATTATAAAATAATGGTTTATAAAATTTACTTAATTCCATAAATAGCATTGACTTTTAAAACCATAAACGGAACCCGCATGGAATTTACTGGTATATAAGCAAGAATTAGTCGGTCAAGGTCATTTATTATATATATTTAGCGGTCGATTTTCATAAATTATTCAAACAAATCAATCTTTTTTTATGATGTAATAGTATTATATAAAAATGTGGCTGAAACCATTCAAGTGAATATAATATAAAAGCTGATCGAATGAGTTACAAGAAGAATTATCAGAAAACCTAACGTAGCTAGTTATATATTTCATAAAATGGTTTCATCCGTTAATCTGCAATCAGTCAGTTAGGCAGACCAACTTGTATAAATATAAATATATATAAGTCGAAATGTATTAAAATTTGAACGTCTTTTGCAGCTGATTGTCAATTGCCAACTGGCGTCGAAATTGGTCAATTACTGGCAGTACAATACAGAAGCGCAGTAAGTAGAAATCAACCGTCCAGCTATATCCAGATCCAGGTTCAGATTCACTGACAAGCTCCACTCGCAGATCCGCCGAAAAGGGCCGACGGCTGGGCTATATGGGCCACCTCATCAAAATCCTAAGACATATTACAAACTGTATATCTGAATCTGAACATATCGCTGCCCTGATTGCCTCCAGCTTTGACAATGAGTCCGATCTGTTGTTCTGGCAGTCGCTGATCGACGCCAAGGAGGGTGAGTTTACGCTGGCCGTGTCCCAGCAGAATAAGCTGCTGGCAAACTGCAATCCGCACGAGGAGAATGAGTACAGTGCGAGTAAGGATTTCCTCGCTGAGGTCAATACCTGGGACATTGGTGCTGTGGTCTATAGCGATTTGGATAACACGCTGCAGGACATTGTCTTCACCATGGATAACGATCAGAATTTGTTTCAATTTGGGCGCAACATCGACGACGATGATGATGATGATGATGAGCTTGGGGGCAGCGGTGGCGATGGCCACGGGCATGGCCTGTTCACCAAAAACTCGACCACGCTTAGCAATCTGGCCGCCGATCCGTGGGACATGGATGTACAATTCGCCGACATGACGGGCGTCTCCAATGCCGATGCCAATGCCGTCAATACGGGCACATCCAGCTGGGGCACAGAATTCAACAGCGACAATTTTGCCGATTTCGATGCACACTTCAGCAGCTTCGGCAGCGATCTGGGCATGCCAAGCACACAGCCGCGATTAGCCACCGCAGCAGCCGCAGCACAGGCCAATGAGGCCGCAACCGACAGCAGCGTTGAGGAGCATCGAGGATCATCGCTGAACGAGGACGATGTGTCCATGACTGCGGCAAACAACCAAAAGCAATCGGCCAACAATTCAACCACCAATGACGACCAGCAGGCGGAGTACGACAACAATGCCAATGTGGAGAAGGCGGCCAGCGATAAAATCAACGATCCGAACGATGTGGAAACAGCCGCCACAACGGCTGCGGCAGCCACATCGATTGTCAGTCGACTGCAGTCGGTGCTGCTCGCTGGCGAGGACGACTACGAGGATGATGAAGGCATGTGGACCAAGCCGCTCGGTGGCAGCAGCAGTCAGTCTGAGATGACAACGGATCAGCAATCTGCACCGATCACGAATGGACCCAGCAAAGTTACCGAATTGTAAGCCCACTTCAAATATTTGTATTGATAGCCTTTGGAGGAGTTGTGTTTGCGACGATAGCTTTAAAGGAAGCCGTTGTCTGTTAAATCTTGGAATTGTTTTCATACTATGTATATAAAAATTTAGTTTGTGCGATGTCCGTCCTGCTGTCCGTCTTTCCCGTATACCAACGGAGCTTAGAATACTAACACAGTATATTCCTGCATAGGAGCGAATAATGTGGCAACTTAAAGTGAATTAAAAGGACAGGTGCAGAAGAGTTTAAACGTAATTTCAACAAGAGGATATATTACATTATTAATCTTTAATAATTTTGGTGTGGATAAACTGCGATAATTTATATCTCTATATCTCTTTGGCAAACCATTTTCTGACGATCTCTAAAGATCTGTAACTACAAACAAACAATTATATATTATTATACTTTGAACGTGTATTGCGCAGTAGTTTACACACGACCGCAACGTTCTCAAAAGAGCCCAGAGCAGTATATGCCATAAAATGTATATTGGTAACAGATAAAGCAATTGATTTTTGGATTTTTACAATTTTTGATACATTTTTAATAGTTTTTGTGATTGTGATTTTGCAAGCTAAGTTTCCCCTTTTCTAATGATTTTTATCCACTGCAGCAATCATGCCAACGACAACAACAGCAGCATCAGCATCATCAGCAACAACGATGTGCACGAAGACAGCAAAATCACAGCAGGATCGGTGGAGCCGGTGGAGCAGCCAAAGAAGTTGGAGAGTATAGCTGCGGCTGCCGCAAACAATGCGGAGAGTGCAACAACGACCACATAAGTGTGCACAACAATTCACACACACACACATCCATACACCTATACACACGCGCACGGCCCAACAACACACGCACATACAGCCAGAGAAACGTCTTTAGAAGCTGCAATTTGTATAGCATAAAGAAAAATGTGTCGAAAAGTTGTAAACATAAAAAAGCCTTTGATTTGCTCTTTGGTCATTTCATATATACATAATCATGCATACATATTTACATTATTAATTGAACATATACTACCTACTACAACAATACGTACATACTATATATAGCATTGATATGCCTATGTACAAGCCTATATATATATACAGAAGATTTGTGTATTAGTGAAGCCCGAGCCCGCCCAACTCAAAAACGAAGAGACAAAAAACAAAACAAAACAAAAAAGTAAACAGTTAAAAAAAGAGAACAGAAAGATTGGATAGATATGTTGTTGATTCCTTCTACTCCTCGCTCATCATATTGCCAATTTCCTATTTATTATAAGCTGTAATTTGTTCGTAACTCGTTTAGTTTTTTTTTTTTAGTGCGTCTCTACTTTATCAATACTCTCAATGTGTTAGACAACAAATGAGCATTACTTAAAGTACCAACAATAAATTTGTTTAATTGTTTTTAGCTTGATCTGCAAGATGTACTATATATGTTTATTATTTGTATTATTTAATTGGAGTCTTGTATTAATTGTATGTATTTTGAAACAAAGCAAAACCAAATAATCAAATCTTTGCTACACACAAAAACACACACACACAAACACACACACACACACTTGCTGCAAGCACAAAACATATGCAGGTATATTAGGTATATATTTTATACTATATTAATATACCCTTTGCCATTCTATTTGTTGTACCAATTTATAGTTTCACCAAAAAATGTATTCAACCTGTATAAACCCTTTTTATACTTTTTTAAAACGATGCAAACGATATGTGCAGATCCAAGAAGACATTTTAATTATACATATACATTTATATTTATGTGTATATATATATATATAATTATAATTTTTGCAGCTTTGTTGTTGTTGCGTTTGCGTTTGTTTCAAATAAAAGTGTTTGTGAAAAAAAAACAAAATTAAAATCGGAAAAAAACACAAAAAAAAATTAATAAATATGAACAAAAAGAACAAAACCGAAATGATAAACAGATATGCCATCTTTTGCTTCCAAATAATTACATTATAATTATGTTTAAAAAAAAAATAAAAGAAAAAACTACTTGAAAAGTAAAATTGATGTTTATTTCAAACAATTACTAATTAAAAACAAAAACACATCACATGCTTAACTTTAAATTGTTATGCTTAAAATTTACATATATCTATATAAATCAAATGAAAAACAACACTCGTAAGGTCGATAGTTGAGGACACAACATATCAGCTCAACCGTTAGTTGCCGCATGTAACTGAATAAAAACCCCCAAAACATACTAAACCCAAGCTCTAGCTAACTGCTAGACAGCTGCATTGGGATTTGAAGAAAAAAAAACAAAATTATAAATAAATAATAATACAATTGAATACATAGTTTAGACATAAGCATCAGCATCTTGTTTAACGAAAAAAGAAACGAGGCTTGGCATGATGAATGTTTGTATTGTATGATCTAACCAAAAAAAAAAAACAAAAAACAAAAAATCCATACAAATGCTTGCACAAATTTCAAATCGCTTGCTTTTATTTTTGCAAAAAAAAAACTAATGAAAAAATAATTAAAACATAAATGTTTAAACTATCTCTGATGTAAACTGTGATAATTAAATGAAGTTGCAGGGTATTTGATAAACAAAAAATAAGAAAAACGAAGAAAACAGATTTAAGTTCAACAAATTGTGAATTGTAACTTAACCAAGTAAACCCCATTTTGTTGGCCTTCACATACACCTGTACACATACACATACAACAAAATCACCATATAAAATAATTACAACAAACAGCAATAATTACTGCAATAAAATCTCATTGAAGGAGTCTATTATTAATATTATGTAATACGGCATTCGGAAATTAAAGTTCTCTAAAATAAAGATTTTTCAAATCAAAACAAAAAAAAGTAACGTTAAATTCAGCTACAAATTAAATTGTAATCTGTGCAATATGATTATATAAACAACCAATTGTTGTTGTTTTTGGTTTGTCTTCCCCTTTAAATATTGTTTTAAATTTCTCTAATAACCAGCAACCGAATCCTTCCCTCGTGCATATTGCCTTACCTAATAATACATAGAACAACTTCAATGAAAACGGTCGAATTCAATCGGAAAGGGTTAACATGAAAATTAGTAAAACAAGAAGAAGAAGAAGTATTGTTGTAAACCTTATAAATAGTGTTAGTTTTACTTACATACTGTGTGTCTTTTAAATATTAAGCAAGCATTCAACTTGGAAAACTCTTTCAATACAAAAAAGTATCGAGAGTATTTTGAACTTAAGCTGATTTACTAAAACAAAAAGCAAAACAAAAATCTAAATAAATAAAACGAATTAAATAAAAAAAAATGTAGACAAAGTCTTGTGCGCAGCTTTAAGCAATTTGTTGAAGTGCAAACAAATTGAAACTAAACAATAAGAAAAAAAAAATAATTAAAATAAAAAAATATAAAAAAATACCAAACGTCCAATGTTTTGCATGTGAACCATGCATAAACAAAACTAACAACAATTGTGAACATTAAAGTCTTCAAAACAGTTTTGAGATCTGCTACTAACGACACTTATACTCGTACATACACCTACATACATATTTAAATATTAATATATATATACATAAAAAAATGAAGAGTGAAAAAAACAAAAAACAAATCGTACTTTATAATAACTTGACGTACATTTTTGTCTGTGTGTGTTCAGCAGTTCAGTATTTCAATTAAGCCAAGTTAATAAAATCCAAAAAGTACTAAAACCCAGGTTTCCCATTGAAAACCAAAAAAAAAAACTAAAATTTTTAAATCTTAAGCGTAGTTACAAGAAAAATGCGTTAGCAAAATTACAAAAGCTTCAAAAAATAAACTTAACTCTTAAAGATGAACAACCAGCGGGAACAACAACGATGAGCACGCAACTGTAATACAACCAAAACTTCATATATAGAAACATATATATAAAGATATATATACGAGTAAATAAACCTTACATACAATACGATACGATGCATACAATTTGTTTAAGTAACTGTATTAAATGTTGTTAACAAAAAACTCAAATTGCATAATAATATTTTGTTAATGCGAGTAAAAAAAAGGAAACAAAAAAAATTGATCAAGTAATACTAACCATAACTAGTAAGTAACTAGTTAACCGAACCCAAGTGTGCTTCATGTAAGAATTTATGTTACGATTTTTACAATGCAATAAAAATTCCAATATTCCCCCCCAAAAGTACATAAGCTAGCATATACTAAATATATATATATATATATTCCTAATTAAATGTCTTAATTAAGTATTTACAATCGGTGTCTAATATTGAAAAAAAACAACAACGTATAATTAATTAATATAACGAGTAGAGACTTTGAAGCCAACACAAACGTATCGTCAAATATCCAAAATAAGTAATACAAAAAAGAATAAAATATAGCTACAACTTGCATACATCTATATATATATATAACGGTTTAAATATATATAAGTGCTTCAAGTGATAAAAAATAAAACAAACACACACACACATACTCACATACACACACACACACATACATATGAAGAATCATCATCTATGCCGCTTACCAAGTTTCTGTTGTATCGAAAAAAAGAAAAGAAAAGAAAACCAAAAAACTACTTGAAACAACCCCCCAAGGGACACTCTGGAATAGATATTCCTTGAGGTAGTGCCTTAAACTGTTTAAAGAGTGTGTAAAAAAACAAAAAAAAAATAACGATTTCGTTCAAATTGTCAACTAAAAGGTAGAGGAAAAAATAAAACAAAGAAATTGTACTAGTTCCAGTATCGAGAAAACCACAATACACATAGTTAACTTTATGCTCCGATCTATACTAACTAACATACATATATTGTATTTAATAATATACTTAACTTACCGTCGCATTTTTTACATATATAGTACTATGGTATAAATCTTGTATTTTTGAATGTTTTAAGACCGCAACATGTTTTTGCTCAACAGTTTTTCTACCTGCACACACACCAACACACACACACACACACACACACATGTGTATACATATATAGTTAAGTACGATCTGCTTTGGCACAGTTAAAAAAATAACAACTTGTGATTGCTTTGCTGTACCCCATAAAATGTCTGAATGCAAGTGAGTGCATTCATATGGAATGCTGAGTGCATTCGTCGATTTATTTACAGACAAACATATACATATATGTATATATATGTGTATGTATGTAAGTCTGTGTGAGCGAGTGGTTCGCGTTTATTATCGAATAATTTAAACGATTTGTGCATTTTTCGATGGAAATGCACTTTGAATACGTATTGAAAATTATATGAATAAAGCGATTAAACAATTTGATTCATATGGTGAGTGTTTGATTTGATTTGATTTGGATTTGGTGTTGGATTATTATTTTTAAGCTTATTTATGTATATATATTTTTATAATAATTATATGTTGACGCTATGAACTCCAAACTCATTCTACCAACTTTGGGACTCGAACTCTTAACTTAAATATTTTCTTTTGGCTTTTATTAAATGTTTGTTTTGTTTTGTTTATACATTTTACATGCTTATTTTTTTTTTATAACAAATTTTATTTCTGTCGTAATTTTACTAGAAAAAGCAGCTGAACAGATTTGGCAAAAAAAAAAACATTTTATTGAAGGCTCATTGAGTAGAGATTCTGTTCGCCTGGTATTAATTTTTGCCCGTAGACCTCAGAAATTTTCGATTTCCTTTAGTTTTTATTACTCGATTACCAAGAGTACATAATTAACAGATTGGTAACTCAGCTGGCGATGCTGTTCGCCTGGTATTATTAGTGTTTACGCGCTTAGGTTAATTATGAATTTCCAGTTTATTAATTTGCTCACCTAGGCTTAATTTAGCTGACAATGAAATTTTGCCTTGCATTTTTAAGACAGTTGAATTTTGGTGAAAATTTTGTATCAGAAATTACCAGGCAAACATAATTCACAATTAATATACATATATAGCTGCTTAATGCTGAAAGTAAAATGAAATCAGTTGTCTTTTCTTTACGCCTGGTAATTGCTATAGAAAAACCTTTGCTTAGTCAATTGATGATCGAGTTAATTAAGAACTTAAAACAGTTTTTGGCATAAACAACGAATCGTATATTTGATATAAAATTTCCTAGTTTCTATAAGATACCCCCTTAAATTGTAAAATTCCACGCCTTTCCCCGTTTGTATCACAGCCAGATGCTATAGAGTAGTTGCTGCCACGCCCTTCGCTACGATTGACCGCCTGTTGCAGCTGTTGTTGTTGCTGCCGCCGCCGTTGTGCTGCTTGTGGCATGCCGCGTCTCCATGTGCCGCTGCAGATCCCTGGCCCGGGCGAGCGTCTTGTGGCACAGGTGGCATTGGTAGCCCGGCTCCGGCGGCGTCCCCTCGACGACGTCCACGTTGCCAGCGTCGCCGGGCTGTGTCTGGAGGTGGAGCCGGACGTGCTTGTTGAGATTGCTGGGATCGCCGAAGGGACGCAGGCAGAACTTGCACTTGAGCGGCTTGAAGCCCGTGTGGGTGCGTATGTGGATCTTCAGGCCGTACTTGCGGGAGTAGACCTTGCCACAGTAGATGCACAGGTGGCCCTGCTTGGAGGCGCCCATGTTGCTGACTATCGCCTCAATCTGGGCGGCCGCGTTCATCGGATGCCCGCCCAACGGGGCGCCCATCGATATGGAGGGCAGGTACGAGAGTGTTCCCGCTGGCGGTGCCAGCGACTGCATCGCCGCCATGGGTCGAAAGGCGGAGAAGCGTGCAGTTGCCGCTGCTGGCGGCGCTGCTGGCGGCGGTGGCGTCCGGTTGGGCGAGGCGGACGAGGTGGAGGAGGTGGTGGCCGGCGTCGGTGACAGCGTGATGCCGGCGCTGGGCGCCCGTGCCGACGCCTTGAGCGCATAGTGCAGACGCATCCAGAGCAGGTCCATCACGCTGCGACCACAGCCCAGGGCCAGGTGTATCTTCAGCGGATGCGGCGTCTCAAAGGTCAGGTGGCACAGGTGGCAGGTGTAGCGATTATTGCCTGCGAATACAAACAAAAAAATATCTGTGATTAGCCTACAGTAAAATTGGTTCAAACAAATATAAATTTATTTTCCCAATTCCAGAAAGTGTACTTAAAGTATATTCGTTTTCACTGGGATTAAGAGGTATTATATATATCGAGGTTAAGAAATTAACGGTAAAGCAAACAGAAAAAGGGTTTTAGAACTTATTGTTCATAATCGGAACCGTTTTGAAACCTAAAATTCATTATTTTTAAAGTATTAACTAAAATTTTAGCTGAATCATTTTTTTTTAAAGAATTCCTTTATCTATGTTCCAAATATTAATAATGCCTGAATTAATGCAGGTGATAATTTCTTTCCTAATTAAAACTAAGGAACAAATACTGCCTTTTCAATTTAAAATACTTTGAGGAATATTAGGTAAATATATTAAATAATATGTATGAATATTGTTAATTATTAGCAGAAAGTCAGATTAAAGGGTTTTCTTATCGTAATTGCTAAATAACTAATTATAGAAAAAAAAATTGTTTTTTTTTAACCAAGGCTCGAACCCAAAACTTGCTCCCGAACTATTTCGTTTCGAACCGTGAACCGAATCAATGACAAATTGTTGTTGTATTAAATAGTATTAATTAACAGCAGAAAGTCAGTATAAATGGTTTTCTGATCGTAATGGCTAAATAACTAATAAAAAATAATAGTTTTTTTTCGAAGCAAGGCTCGAACCTAAAACTGCTTCACGAACTTTTTCGTTTCGAACCGTGAACCGAATCAATGACAAATTTGTGTTGTATTTAAAAGTAAGCTAAAAATTGTGTTATCGTTGGAAAGGGAAATTATACCCCAGTGTAGAAAGTATGTTAATGCTCACCTTGTATGTTGAGTGGCGTGAGGAAGGGTATGCCCATGAGCAGGACCAGCTCCTCGCCGAACCAGGCGACAATCTCGTCCTCGCGCGCAACGTCGCGAACGAGGCGAATGCGCAGTTGGCCCGCGTGCAGCTCGAAGAGCGCATTGAAGCTGTAGATGTCCTCGGAGAGTTTGATCTGGCGCAGCAGCGAGGCGGACAAAGCGAGTTCGCCGTTGGCCATGCCGCAGTGCAGGTGGGCGTCGCTGGGCGTGGGCGTGGCCATGCAGCTGAGCAGCGCTGCGGTTGGGACGCCAGACGAGCACGTGTCCTTCGCCGTAAACTGGGCCGTATAAACGCCCGGCCGTAAATTGGCGCGTGCTCGCTTCGCCTGCGTTGATGTGGCTGCTGCTGTTGTTGTTGCTGCAACTGCTGCTGCTGCTGTTGCTGCTGTTGTCGTTGTTGTTGCTGTGGTGCCGCCCGGCAGCAACTGTTCGATGCGAAAGATCATGCTGTTGCCGCGCTTCTGCTGTCCCTGTTGTGCCGCTGACTCGTCCAACTCCAAATTATCGAGCTGAGCCGTCGTGTGCATCGCTCGCGTTCAAATTCGATTCTGTGTTCCAATTGGAAGGCGTCTGCCGCTTTTATACCTTCCTCCCAGCCGCAGCGGCAGCGGCAGCTTCCGCCCTGTTCCGCCGTGTTTGGATTTGTTACGGCTTGCAGTGTCAAAACACTGGCGTCAAGTGCAAGAATTCCCAGCCAACCAACCGCCCGCCCGCCCGCCCGCCCGCTCGCCCGTCCGTCCGTGCTGACATTGCTACGCACTTTGCGGCCGGTCGGGCATCCCTTTTGCCTGGTGTTGGTCCCTGGTCCTGGTCCCGGTCCCGGTCCCGGTCCCGGTCCTGCTCACATGGTGGTAGCTGACTGCGCGCGGCAAGTGCAACATCATGTACTCGGCACTAAAGCACTAAGCCAAGCTAAGCGGCCTCGTAGCAAGTGTGCGTATTCCTTTGCCTAATCCTCCCCCTACCCCCTACCCACTACCTTATCAACATCATCAATGGTGCGTCCTCTTTTGGCTTTTGGGCTGTGCCAAGGCAAATGTTTTTAATTGAAATTAAACGATCGTTTGTTGTTCTTGTTCCTATTGTTGTTGTTGTTGCTGTTGTTGTTGTTGTTGTTGTAATGCCACCATATACAAATCGCATTCGCTTTCGCAACCCCTGTCCTCTGTCCCCTGGCAACCCTCCCAGTCTCGTTGATAATGCCTTAATATATTGGTGTGTATCGTTTTACTATTTGTGGTTTAGGGTGGGTCGTGATTTTTACTGCCCGAGCAGCTGGCGGGCTAAACTGGGCCCAAGGCCGTCCAAAAAAAAATATACAAGCATAAAATGGGTCCAAAAATGTATCTACACAAATTTATCTAGACGTCAAACCAAAAATTGAAAGTTATATAATTTCTTCTAATTATAGTAATGGAAATTTTCGGGTGGAATTTGTACATGAATAGTTATGTTTTCCAAATTGAAGACAGAATTGATTAAGAGACCCAGCTATGATCAAAAATCCACACCTTAAACAAATCGGTTTAGGTTTAAATTGAGAATTTTACAAGTAATTCGAACAAAATATTTGTGTACAAATTTAATTGAATTAAATTGTAATTTAAAAAAACATACTTGATTTATATTTAATTTGAACTAGGTTCAAAAAAATTCAGATTTACCGTATTTTTGATAAGTTGTTGACTGAATTTAAGTACAGATTATTTAATTTTTTCTTTTGTATAATTTGAAACTGACTAGTCTAAAGAGGTCCTGTTGCCTTGGGCAACCAATACCTAAATTAATTTCCAGGCATGTCAAAAGGCCCAACCGTGAATGCGCTCCTGGGCAGGCTAAAATATGCTACGACACTAATGTTTTCATCATTTGAGAGCCGGCAACCCCGCTGCTAATATGCGCCGGGCGATCAACAGGACAGAAAGGCGAGAAACATGTGTTGCCAGTCACACAGTCGCAGACGCTTAGCGGGGTTGCTCGATGGCAAGCGGGTAGAGGAGGGTATAAAAGGGGAGGGGAGGGGAGGGTGTTGTGCCAGGCACAGCCAAAGGCAAAAGGCGCCGTCACCTGGCCCAAGCCAATTTCGGTTTGGTGTTTGCTTGTTTTAAATAAGTGGGCCAAGAGACCTGTTCTCGATTCATATTTGCGAGCCGTGTTTATTGCCATTTGATGTGGAGCTGTGTGTTTTAATTACTTTCTTCAGCGATAGACATAGCCACCACCACCAGCTGCTCCGTCCGGCTCATTTCCATCGCAATCGTGACAGCCTCCGCTGGCGGCCAGCTTATCGAGTGCCTCCTGTATCTCGAGCGGTATGGGCGGCGGTGTTGGCAGATGATCGCCCTGCGGCTGGAAGCCATTCTCATCGGCTATGTAAGTGAGCGAGATGCTCTGACCCTCGGGACTACTGTAGGAGAAGGAGCCCTCCGCCACCTGAGCCTCGGCGCCCTCAACGCCAGCATTCTTGAGGTAGCCCATCTCCTCGGCCTTGATGCCATTGCCCGTTTCGTATTCGTACTGGGAAAGATTGACAGAGATTACCACTGGATATCTATCGCTTGCCAGTGAGATTTGCTTACCTTATAAGAACCATCGGTGTTCACTTTCGACTCTAGCTTGATAATGGGAATATTTGCACCACCTCCACCAGCACCACCTCCACCTCCACCACCGCTACCCGAGGGCGGCAAATAGCTTGCCTCGGGTTTGCTGGCCTGGGGTGGTCCATAGCTATCGCGTGGTGGAGCCGGTGGTGGCATCGGTTTCTTTGGCGGTGCTCCATAGGCTGTCTTGGGCTTAGGTGCTCCATAGCTGCTGCTGGGTGGTGGTCTCGGTGCCGGCGGCGGCTTGGCTGGCACATAAGTTGGGGCCGGACGCGCGCTCGGATAACCCACCGGCTGTGCGGCCACCAAACCCAACCACATGACCAAAAGCACCACCAATCTTGTTGTCTGCTTCATCTTCAACTTCTTCACTTACTGATGTGGCTGACCGTTCAACGCCAGCGTCTTATATGTGGCCAGCACTCGCCGTTGACCGCAACCTGTTGCACCCGGGGGTCAGTCACGTGCCTGGCCACAAATTGCATCGGAAAATTGAAACCCAACAACGAAAAGTAGGCCAATGCGACTACACTGCCCAAAACTCGTCTCAACTTTGGAAATCTGTTTAAATGGCTATATCTCGGCTATATGTAGTCCGATATCGTAAAGATACACCTCATTCGAATCGTA
>SCDS01000526.1:0-32054 GCA_004149465.1 Drosophila nigromelanica
TATATATATATATATATATATATATATATATATATATATATATATATATATATATATATATATATATATATATATTAGAAAAGTTTGCTGTCATGTGAATAAACAACTGCTAATTATATTTTTTTTATTTTATAGTTTGTTTTAATACACCTCCCCTGCCCTACCTCAACTGCATTTGCAGTGAGCTTCGCCCCTTAAGCTGCTCATAATTCTTCATTATCAATAGAAAGCAACAAAATCGCCCCAGCCGGAAAGCCTTAACTTATTGCGTGCGTGTTCGACTATTCCCCCCGCGCACCCCCGCACCATAAGTTGATTCGTTGCTCCTGCCACCGCGTCGGCTGCCACAACTTGAGTTAATTTAATAAATCTTGAACAACTGAATAAGCTTTAAATTAATGACCCTGTAAAGTTCATATAAATTATTACGTTATCTCAAGCGCTCGCTCGGCAACGCAACGAAACCCCCTATCCCCGCACCCAGTTAACATTACCCAGAGCGACGAGTGGCCTGAGCCACCCAACTGGGAACTGGCAGCTGCCACGTGTGCCACATTATGCCAACATATGCCACACTCGCAGCCATTCCAAATGATTTCTCATTTTCAATGCTACAGCAGAACAAGCATATTTTTCTGCCTTTAACGAAATCAAATTTGTATCAATTACAATTGCATTAACATATAACGCGCGCCTCTCAAATTTCACAGCAGCAGCCGAAACCAGCTGTTGGCATCGAAAATGATTGTTTAAATGGTTGCCAAGGAAACTCTGTAGCTTTAATGCTCCATTGTTGAAAGTTCAAATCATATATAGAAAAATTCAGATAGAAAGCATTAAAAGAAAATATAAAAGTATAAATAAATACTAAACTAATCAACTACCAAAAAAATGTATGTAAGATAAAAACAACATTGATTTCCGTTCCTATGCAAAAATGCAATCAGGATAAAAGCTATTTTATATAAAACAACTTTTTTTTGTTCTTTAAGCTATGTGGATCAAAAAATAAAAATCTTATATAATATACAACTTTTTTTTAGATCCTTCAATTATTTACAACTCATTCTGAACAACCACCTCATATATCCTAGCTAAAAGTATGCAAATATTTAAAATAAAAATTTTAAAATAAATAAAATCAATAAACCAAATTTAAGTACCCTAACTATTTTTGAGTTAAGTAAGTTCAAGTCGTGTCGCAGGTTCATATATAATTGAGATTTTCAATCAGAGCTCTCGTATCATGAACTCGGGGCAGAATGCCAAAGCTTTAACAAATTAACAAATTTAACCTTTGGGGGTATATGCCAAAACTTCGCACCAGCTGCGGCACAATATCAACAAAAGGGTCCAAGCGCATGAAACTGTGTGTTTAAGAGTGTATGTGTGTGCATTAGTGTGTGTGCAAAACATAGCAGCAAAGACCCAAGTAGATTTGCCAACCAAACAAGGGCTCCAAAGATGCCATTGTAGTTAGTTGTCGTCGTCTTGGCCTTGCCCTGGTCGAGAAGCCAACTGTGTATCTTGATGATGATGATGTACATGTGATGATGATGATGATGATGACGATGCTACGACCCAATTTCCATATGCGACAGCCGTCGGTTTTTAGCCTAACTAGCCAAACTTGTGAGAAGTTTGCGTGCCAAGTTGGCATAACAGCAAGTCAAACAAACGAAAGCTAGCCCAAGACCACATACGGACATACGGACAGCTACACCTACAGATCCAGATAACAGTTCCCAAATCCCTCAGCACTCAAATCCCTCAGCTCTCTCCGCTGCGGTTATGGGCAAACAGACAAGAACTTGGCTACCGCAACCAGCAGTCGGGCCAAGGCACGCCGTTAGCTAATAATATTGAATAAAATTGAATTTGCGCCGTTAGATTGTTGTAAAATTATTAAACATGGCACTGGATTGTCCCTCGGTTCAGTTTTTGGTTTTGGCAACTATTTTGCCTGGGGCCGTGCCAAGTTTGCTCCGCCGCATACATAATTCAATTAAATTCTTTGCCACAAAATATTCTGCACTCGGAAATGGGGCAAATTGTAATAGTTTCGCAATTATGCGGCAATTTCAAATTCTTAGATTATAGTTTAACTTTGGCTCTTCACTTTTTGTGCGGTTGGCCAATTGAAATTGTAGAAAATAGTTGCAATTTGAAGATAGCTAGAAAGTCGTCAATGACTTGGCTTGGATTGAGATGAGTTGAACTCGATAAAAATGGACATTTTTTCTAAGGCAATATAAATATATAATGTTGCTATTGTTATTTAATATATTTCTAAATCCATGTTTTATATATTATATTATTGTATTTGAAGATTAGTACTAAATAGGTAGTTTAAGAGTAGCTCACCCCTGTTCGTTTGTATCAGAGATTCCTGGATGTGGTGGGCGTTGCTGAAATTATGAAGCAGAAAATACTAAGGTGTTTTATATATATAAATAAAGTTTTAACATATAAACTATTTTGTAAAAATGGAAATATTTTTCTAATGTTACGTTTATATTTACTTTTGTGTGACGTTCCTTAAATGACAATTTATATAATTTTAAATTAAAAAAAAATAAACAAAAAATATCGTCAATTAAAAAGTTGTAATTTAAGCCATATCTTCAGAAACGCTTACACAAAGATCCCAGTGAGAGCATTAGGGAAAATAATAGCCTAATTATAGTATACTACAATTAACATATGCGAATATCCTTTACTATTTATTCTAAAAAAACCAAATTTTTCAAACTTTAGTGAAGTTTTGGCAAATGCTTTCTACCAGTTTTGCATCCTTTTTCCCACAATCAGCTCAACATTTACTTTAAAATGTTAGCATATTCGATAAAATCTATTGTATTTTTATATATACCCCGGCAACTTTAAGTGAGACAAAGGCTGCAAAGCTGCTTACCGAAATCATCGTTTGAATTGAATTTGCAAGTTTTGTAGCGGCACTTGGAGTTGGTGGCCAAGTGGAAGCCACAGGATTTGCCTCAATGTAAATATCCAGCTATAAATCCGCAAATCAAATGCAATCAATTCAAATTTCACACTTCAATATTCATTAGAAATTTATTTTGCATTTTACGACAGCAGCGCTGATGGAAGCTGAGGCTCTCGATTTAACTGCAGCAGCAACAGCAGTTGCAGCAGCTCAGGATGTGCACGAGCCAGTGCTGTGGGGGGTTTCAGTGTGGGTGCCGAGCTGTCCTGGCAAGGATCCAGGAAGCGGGCTTTTGAAATCCTCAATGCAGCACAAACTGCACAAACGAACATAAAAAATGGCAAATTTTGCGCAAAATTAGCTGCCAATTGTTTTCAATACCGCCAACAACTTTGCGCTGATAAATTGCCAAACGGAAATTGTGCAAAACCAAGCAAGAAATTTCAAATTGCCCGACAGCAGCAGCTGCAGCTAATGTTGATATTGCAACTTTAATTTATTCACAATTTATAACAATTAAAGATGCCTAAGCAGCTGGGCAACCAACTGCGACACACGTGGCGTATGCGCAATGAAAAACTATGGCTAATGGCAAAAGATGTACATTTGTGTGTGTTTGAGTGTGTTGTGCACATAACTTAATTATGCAGAAGTGTAAACGTTGCCAGCAGCATACGACACATAGGGGCCCCCTTCCCCTCAGTCATCGACTTTTTCTCTGTGCTCCCTCTTCCTGCAGCTGGCAGACAATGCGCCGCTTGAAGTCTTTTCATAAGCTCAAAGTTCATAATAGGATTTAGTTAGTGTAGCTCGTTGCTTCTCATCATGATGATGATGCATATGCTAGACCCGACCATGTTGTTGTTGTTATTGTTGTTGTTGTTTCTGTACAGTGGAAAAAAATTAACAAATATGTACTAGCTTAAATCTGAAAATATAATTTAAAATTTAAAAAGTGAATTTAATAATTTACGACTGTTTCGTTTAAAAATTAAAATTTTTAGATAATGATTCCCATTCTTTTATAACCAAATAAATATGTATACGATATTTATTTTCAATACCACCAAACAAAATTTAAATAATTACATTTTTAGTATGATATTTTAAAATATTCCTAATATTTTATTCAGCTATGTTTTTAAATATTTTCGCTCTACTGTGTCAGCTGCCCCAACATGACTGAGTCCATACGCCACATGTCGTCCGTAAGTCCTGCTGCGGCTGTAAACCAACTGGTCCTGCTCTTTGCTATTTGCTTTTCTTTTTTATCTCCCATTTTTTTCAGTCTTCCTTTTAGTGCACTTGCTACTTTCGCTGACAGATAAATTATGCACGTAAGACAGAAAAAATGCAGGTCGAGCCAGCACTGAACACTGGGCCAACTGCTGCTCCCTGTTCCTTGTTCCCAGTTCCGAGCTCCTACTCGAATTCTGGACTCATTGTGCCTGCATCTTATAATTCTTGTATGAAAATAATAGCTGACTAAATGTTAGCATGAGATAATGGAAATTTATGTGCCACAGACACGACACACGAACTACACAAAAAAAAAAAAAATGAAATAACCTGCTAAAGTACAGGACATGCATATTTAAACAGTTCTTCCACAAACCTCAACCTCAACATCAACATCAGTCAACGCCTCAACTAAAATGAGGCCTCCAACTCATGCCCATCCATATTTGGCCATATATGAGTGCAATTTCGACCGGCTGCCTTTATGTATTGATAAACATTAAAAGCCAATCAGCGTAATGGCTTGTGATGTGAAGTCTCTTAGCCAACTCGCCGCCCGTCCCGCCTCACCACGATTCGCCCTCGGTTACACACTTCATTTTCAACAGCTCATAAAATTGCAATTGACTTTGAGCTATACGTAGATTCGAGTTTATGTGTGTGTGTGTGTGTGTATAATGGCTCTGTGTGTGCTTGTCTTCTGCTTTGGTTTATAAAATGGCGCAGTCACATATGCGCTTAATTAAGTGTATAAATTGATATTTGCTGCATGTTTATGACTGCATTGCAGTCATTCCATGATTATGTCAAGTTGGCTGGAGTATACTTATATATATATAGATAATATAATCACTTTACATACTTAAAAGTTTTTGTATATTAATAAGTTACCTTCTTTAATAATAAATTTACTTTTGCTTGTGCAAATTTTCTGCTTTGTTAAATGGAAGTTAATTTGTTACATTGGATTCGAATGATAAATAAATATAAAAAGTATACGTGGAAAACTAAAGATCCCATCAACATATTTAAATAAAGTGACTTACTTTCTTAAATATAAATATAACTTAGCAGTTTTTTAAGTTTAATTTGGAGCTGACAGAAGATTTATTTTTACATCATTTTTAATAATTACTTATAATATATTATTAATATAATAAATGTATCAATGGATAATAAAAAGTCATAGAATAATTATAAGCTCATGTTGAACTAAGAGAAGCCCTAAAAGAACAATGCACAAGTTTACAAAGTTAAAATTACAAAAAAAAAATACAAAAAAAAGTTTGCTTAAACAAAGCCACAAAAGTTTTCATAAAGCAAGTGTAGCTTGTCTAAATAAATCCAACAAACCTGTTTCTCTTCCTTCGCACGCTGCGAAACTTGTGGAAACAATACTCATTAAAGAACATATTAATTTGAGTGCGGCGTTGCAAGCATTTTGCGGTACATCAACTTTGATGGAAGTTCGTTTAAAACAATTAGATATCTCTCAGTGGCGCACTCGAGGGAAATTATGGCAACTACAAGTCGAAAAATGAAAAACGCAGCACCAGAAGTTTGCCCAACTGGCACTAATAAGCGCTAATTTTGTTAGCCCAGTAACAGGAGCTGCCAAGGAAAAGCTCTGGAACATCAGGCCATTGGCTGGCGTGCCAAATTCGTTGATGGACTGATGGAGTGACTTCAGAGATGGGCAGCATTCAAGCAGAGAAGACTGGACATTGGAGGCGCTGCTGCTTGGACGATTTAACAAAGTCAGTGCAGCCCAGACACTAATTCCATTCATTAAAAAACTTTTTGTATGCCAATTTTTGCTGTTCTTCATGCCATTATGCAGTTATGCCGGCCAACGTCGCTCAAAACTTTGCAAAGCAGCAGCAGCAGCTCGTCCTGTCAGTCCTGCGACATGCCTTTTTTGTTTTTATGTTTTTCGAAAACAAAGAGGAAAAAAAAATAAAATATGATTACTTACTTCCCGCTGCTGTACATCATCAGTCACATAATGAAGTTGCAGCTGGTGAAAAATACTCGTAACTTTCGCATAAAGCGTACACTACACCGGGATGCGGATGAAGCTGAAGTAACTCGCGCGCGGACGGACAGGCGGGCAAATTAATTAAATTTCCCTTTTAAGCTTCGTGGTATGCTAAGCATTTCGGGTTTTTTTTTTCTCACCCTCCGCCCGTTCTAAAGTGTTGGTCTATTAGTGAAAATTGTTTGGCAAGAACTTGACATAAATGTTTATGACTCATGGCCATAAGACTTGGTCAATTTTAGAGTAGCTTGTGCGTTACATGTTATGCGTTTTAATCAACGACTGTTGCGGAAGTTTTCTGAATTGCGTATGCAATAAATGCACCTTAATATAGTTAAATAATATTTATTGACAAAAAATGAAACCTTATGAGGTTTTCGATATAAAAAATAAAATAAAAAAAACAAAAATAATATTAGTAATAAAAAATAATAAAGAGAAGGTTACAAAATTATTAATAATTCAACTTCGAGCAAAAAACCTTTCACACTGAAATTTTACAAAACCGCAAGAGTACAAAAAAAAAGATCACTGCAGGTCATCGTCATGGCAGTTTCTGTGGTACGGAGACAGACAGTTTTTTTGTGCTTCAACTGCAACTCGAACTGCAGGAGAAGTCAGCAAGCGAAGAAAGAGAGAGGAGGGAGGCAGCAAGAAGCAGCAAGCAGGCCACAACGGAAATCGACGTGTAATAAATTTAAATTTATGTTGCCATTTAAAATGGCATAAAAAATTACTATAAATTTATAACCCACGCAACCACAAAATGTGGTCAGCCGAACAATAAAAATGCGGCAGATACGAGTTGAGTGTGACAAAAAAAAAAAAAAGTAGATAAAAAACCTGCGATCCGAAACGGGAGCATAAATAAATCAATTTAGACATGAAGTAAAACAACAAAAGGGCTAAAATAAAACATACAAAAAGTTTTTGGAAAATGTTTTAGTTTGGGCATTTAATTTTCACAGACTGTCAATTCAATTGAACTTCAATTTTCTGTTCTGTTTTTTGTAATTTTTTATTTGTTTTGGGCAGAAAACTGAGATCCGTACGAAACGAAATTAGAACAATTGAATTGTAAATACCAGAGCGCAGCATAAAGAATAGGGGAAAAAAGTAAAAGAAGAGAAAAACTGTGACAAGGCTAGAGAAACCGATAACGACAGCGACTTTGACCAAATTGCAAATGTTTGTCACGTATTTTACAAATTCACTGCGACGACAACCGTGTCTTTGTAGCTGGTATCCGTATCCTACACTACTACACTTGTACATACCCGTATGCCCGTAAGATGTGCATACGTATCAGTAACTGGAGTTGCCCTACACACGAATGAACAGTGGTGGCAGCCCCATCGATTGTTCATTGATATCTTTTGCGGCTATTGGTCGGGTGACTGCCTCAAGGGAACTGGAAAGGCAGCTGTAGCTGCCTGGTAAATATTATTATGTAGCCCATGTCCTTGTATATGTGACAGGTTGAGCCACAGACCATTTGGCTATGACATTTTTTGTGTGCCCGTAAAACAAGCCAAATTATAGATGAAATGCAGCTTTAAAATGGCTTCAACAAATGCAGGTTACCCACAAAACAAGAAAATTGCAATAAAAACTAGCTCAAATAGCCAGGGAATAAAATAAATATATAGATTTGTAATTTATTTTAGCTTGTGCGTAAAATATAAAATCAAAATTAAGTTGGTTGAGGATATGGGTTTAAATTGAAATTTAACGTCTACTCTTACTACATACAACAGTTTAAGCTTAAATTTTTTTAAATAATTTCATGCATTATTTTTATAGGTTTTTTTTTAATCAAGAGGCTTTGCTTCTTGCTTTATTGCTTTATACAAATTGTTAAATTTTCTATAGAGAAAATTTTAATTCTTAAAGCTTTAAACGATTTCCTAAAACAACACTATGAAGGATTATTATTTTAACTGTCATTGACAGCACTGGACGTTAAGTATACGCCATAGCTGTCAATGTTATGATTTATGCTTAAGCTGCAGAGACTTTAAAATAAGGGAAAATTAAAATTGCCAAGCACTTTTTTTAAACACAATAATAAAAGCAGCACAAACAATAATAATAAAAACCTGAAACAAGTGCGCATTTTATATGGCCAGGACAGGCGAGTGCGCCGTATGTTTATATGAATGCAATGAAAAAATGAGTGTGTGCAAGTGCGCTGCGGGTGTGCGAGTGTGCGAGTGTTTGTGTCTGGCCAAGTGCATTATTGAGTTAACTCATTGCAGCTGCAAAAAGTTGCGTTTGTTGCGCGTTTAAACTCCCCACCTGAAAATGGGCTTAATGCGTTTACATAAAGCACTTGCAACCCACTCATTGCCACGCCCAACCAGCACTGGCTGATGTCGAGCTCTGTTGTTAAGTGCTAAGGTGACTTAAGTTACGCAAAAGCTGTTAAGGTATTTATGGCCAGCATGAGCGTGCCACAACGAGGCGTGCCAAGATCCGGACCCAGCGAGAGTATTATGTCTTTTCGGGTTGAAACACAACCTCGGGGCTGCTTCCTTCACTGTTGATGTTTACAGTTTGCAGTTGTGATAGTTTCCAGTTGTTTGCCAAACTTAGCTTAGCCAACTTTAGTTTTGGACGAGACGACGAAAAATGAGTATGGCAAAGGGAGCTCAGAGACACCACATGAGCAGGCAGATTGGGCGGCGAAAATCTCAACTAGCTTTGGGTTGTTTTTAACTGGATTGAATTGAAATGGATAGTAAAATAAAAAACAATTTTTTATACTGTATTTATACACTGAAATGACAAAATAATTAGCTTTTATGAAAAATGTGGCGCTCTTTAATAAAATGTTGACAACATTTTCTACATTCTGCCATTGAGAAAAAATTTACCCATATTAAGAAAGTTTTTCCAAAAATTAGTTCTCATAGTTTTGTAGATTATGAAATATTCGCTTTTCAAAGAAATATTTCTTTTAAAAATATGTGTATACAAGCATATGAAAACAAAGAGAAAAAAATTTAAGAAAATACATATTTCAATTCTTTTACTACAAAATTTAAATTAAAAAATAAATTTTTAAAAACGGGTGTAATCGATTATAAAATACTCTGTTCACAGTGTAAAAACAGCTCTTAATACCAAATTTTACAAAAGAAATCAACATTGATTTAAATTTTAATAATAAATATTAAGTAGGATTATTTAACGAAAAAAAAAAATATATAAATACATACTTAACTTCTTTAAAAATTAAATACCATCAATATACGATAATATTTTTAAAGGAGCTTAAGCAATTTATTAAAATAAAATTGTTTTAAATTTCAACAAATACAGCTGAGCCTTGCATTAAGCATCGACAGAAATAATTTACAGTCAGCATAAAAGCAATATTTATGTTTAATTGGATATTTCGATTTATCTTTCATCACCTTTATATATATGTATTTATTTTTTTTGTAATCAGTTGGTTGAGCTGGTTACAGTAATTTGATTAGTTGGCCAAGTTGTGTGACTTTTTGCCTGGCAGCGGACTGCTGTCTTGGCAAATTTATATAAATGCCCACAAAATTGACCTGTGGCCATCCCCTGGCAATTATAACAAATTATCAACTCGCTCACACGAATGGCACACGCACATCTTCCGTATCGCACACACACACAACGAGACAGATATTAATTATTCATAACTTGAACTGTGTTTCGCTTGCCTGTTGGCATCGTCTAAGCTGTGTCGGGTCTGGCGCCTGAGTTTGGGACCTGCTTGGTCGTTGTCTCCATTTCCACGAACGCTGTCCTTGTCTTTGGGGAAATCTGCTGCTGGCTGGTTAGTTGGTCGGGCTGCCGCGAGGGCGAACCGGAAGACTGTGGTGCACCTGACCTGCGGTAAATGCCAAACAGTTTCAGTTTAATGTCTTGCAAATGTCAAGCCAACTGACCTGCGGCCGAGACGTCGCCTCTTTTAGCTTAAAGTTCAACTGCTGCTGGCTTTGGCATAATTTAATTTTTTTGCCATCTTCTTTTTGCAGCGTCTGGCAAGCGTCTGCTGGTTTAAATTATAATGCACGCACACGTTTGTAATCTACTTACAATTAAACTATTACAGCGGCTGCATTGTCCAAATGCCTTGCAGTTGTAACTGTGGTTATGTTCATGTTGCCTGCAACCACGTGGCGTATACTTAATTTGGCGCACTGCCCATTACAATTCGCTTCTTAATTATGTAACAAATCTGCACAGCCAATATCCCATTCACATTCCATACGCCACAAATATGCAACAACGCTTCGGGTTATTCTGCGAAATTCTCCTTCTTTACATACTTCCTGTCTCTCTCGCTTGCACTCTGACCATGGCTATGGCTATGACTATGGCTATGGCGGTATATGGCCATTTCACTTTACACTTGCGGCCACTTGTGTGCGCGCTGGCAAAAATTTTGCGAAAATATTTACTTAATTACACGATGTGGTTACCAAAATGTACACGTATGCGCCCGTTCACTGATTATGTGCCATGTTCTGCATAATTTACATTAAATTCCGTTATGTTTCTGGGCCAACAAAATATTCACCATTCAGTTTATAAAATCATGCTCGCGTTGCGGTTGCGGATGCAGCTTGAGGCAAATAACAGGTTATCGAAGCTAACAAATATTTGTAGTCATAACCATTGCCCAATATATATTTTCATATCAATACCTTACTTAAAATATTTTTCTTAATTTTGCAAACGAACGCATAATGCAGAAGGGAGTCTAATTGGGCTTTGATTGATATCCAAAAATCATTTTATACTTCAAATTTCGCTTGTTGTACTTCAAAGTTGGGAGCTCCTGTTCATGAATGTTGGTGAGCTCAGGGTTTATAATTGAGTATAATTTATATATATTTATATTGTTAAAACACAGGTAAAAAAAATGTGTGGTTTTTTCAACCCCTCGCTTTCACACTTTTTTTTAGTATTCGTAACCGTTTCACTGAAAACGCTTTATGAATTTTAAATCAGCTGACAATGTAAATTTTGCAACATAAATCTGTCAAAAGCTTTTACACTAAAAACTAAAATGTTATTTAAATTTGGTCAAATTATTGACTATTAGAAAATAAATATTACTTTTGTGGAACAATTTTAAGATAAATTCTATTTGGAAATTTGATTAAATGATTCTTATTGTTTTTATAGTAACTTGCGTATAACTCAAATTTAAGTGAGTCTTAAAATAAATAGCGCAACATTTTACTGTTACCAGGCACACATATTTCAAGTCTTATCAACGGATTCATGCCCATTCGTAGCTGAGTTTAGCGCTTCATAAACTCGACGCTGATTTAATAATATTAAGTTCAACGTCATAAAATGCTTGCGTTAATGTTGTTCAGTTAACATTTTTATGCTTGGCCCATAAGACTAAAGTGGCAAACTGGCAAAATTGCTGTCAACGAGCCACCAGAGAGAGAGAGAGAGAGAGAGAGAGAGAAGTGAGAGAGAGAGGGAGCAAATGGGGGAACGAGTACGCGATTCATTCTGCCAGCTGACAGACGTGGCTCCATGTCCCGACTGGCATCTGTTGTTTGCAACATAATAATCATTATAATTTATTTTAAAATGCAATTTACGCGACACCGAGTTGAGTTGAGTTGAGTTGAATCGAGTTGAACGAGTTGATGCTCTGCATGCTAAACAGCAGCAGGACATTTAGCCACGCAGCCCCTTCACTTAATTAGCGTTGATTTTGTCTTTGTATTCGCATTGCGTTGATTACAACTGCAAAAATAAATACGACTATTTATTTATTACGAAAACAGGTCACGTCAGCGAACGCACAAATAAAAATCGACACCGTAACCGAAACCGGTTAGTGATACTGGAATTAACTAAAATGCGCCCAGCCCACCCAACTACAGTTATGCCCAACTTCTGGTGCTGCCCTCGCAGTGGTTGTTCCCCATTTACAATTAGGCCTCGTTGTTGTTTTGTTTTGTTGCAAAACCGAAAAAGGTAAATAACAGGAAACATTTTACACTAATTAGCGACGCACGCAAATGGGCGCTGTCGGGTGGGTGGTGGTGGGTGCTGGTGGGTGGTGCGCTTGTCGCGGCACTTGGCTATAAAAGTCACTGCCATAAGCCTAATTATGTTGTACAAGTTGTCGTCAGAGTTGTTCTCTTAAAAACCCCATTCGAGACTGAACGAGAGGAGGCGAGGGGCAACTTAAATCTTAGGGGACGGGCGGTGCTCTCCTTAATTTGCATTAATTGCACTTGTCGTCGGATTAGCTTAAGTGGGTCAATTTGGTGGACGGCAGCTAAATCGTTAATTTGTAATTTAACGACAAAACTGTAGCTTAAGCGATTTAAATGGATTTCAAATACTTTGTAAATCATAATATTTAAAAAAGTATTTATTTAATTAATTTATATTATATATTTATTTGTATATTATTTTGTACTCATATTCATATTAATTTATATATATAAATATATAAATAAAATAGTAGTACGAAAAATGTAATCCGCCATTAATGTCAATGCACGGATATAAATGTTTTTAAACAAGGAATCAGTGTTAAATAGATTTGTTTATTCGCATCCACACTCTAACCGAATAAAAATTAAATTCCAAAGAAAAAAGCCCCAAACGGCAAGCCGCAACACAAATCAAACAACATTCAAAAAGAGAAACAAACCCCAAATAATTGCCGCAAACAGAATATATTTAAAATAAATTAAACAATGTGCCAAAATGAAGACCGCAGAACATGCGAATTGTCTGCAATGCAACAACGTTCAAAATTGCGCAAAACAAATTGTAATTAAATTGACAATTGACGTCACCCCGCAAAAATCTCTACGCTCTCCTCTAGCCGCACAAAATGATTTGCGCGTTAATTATGGCAAATGACCGAAACAGTCGTTGGCTGTTGGCCATTGGCCATTTTGCTGCAAATGTCGCTCAATGACAAAACTCAAATGGCTGAAATCAATGACAACGAGCCGCGAATTGTGGTCACTTGGCCATTAGAGCAACGGCTTTTCCAGCTGCAGCTGCGATTTAACATTATACAACATTTGTGTCAAAGTGGCCACAGTAACCTCTGACCCAAATTCCGTAGCTTTGTGTGTTGCGGGTTTAACTTAAGCAGCTTCTACTGCATTTAATGAACTCAAAGGTTCACAGCTCAAGTGGGATAACATCTGTGGACTGTATTTTGAGATATTTAATAGAATGTGTGTATTCTGCACGAACAAAAACTGGAGTTGTAAGTAAAAAATGCTTTTTATTTATTGATTTTAAATTTTTAGTTTATCGGATTACAAATTATTTTTGCCAAAAACAAGCTATACAAACAAATCAATTTAAAAAAATATTAAAATTATAAATAAATATTATTTTATGTTCATGATTTGGTTGAATTTGACCAATTGATTAATCAATTTCATTTTAAGTTTTATTCAAAACTATTTACATACTACGCTTCTTGAAATTCTAACTTTAATTTCAGTCTAACCAAAAGTTGACCAAGTCAAAATACAGCATTCATTCATTCATTGCTCTTAAAACTCGCATTCATGCCATAACTGCTCTCATGCTGTATGAGTATCCGTCCGTCTGTCTGTTTGACTGACCCTCGACGCAGTCGGGCAATTTAACTAAAATAATCCCCATTGCATAATTTCATAGAGAAGCTCAACAGAGCAATTCCGAGTGCATATGTATATATGTATATATATTTATATATAGTATATATATGTATATATAGTTGGCGAGGCCTATGAGCAACTCAACACAGACATAAACATATTTTACGAGTCATGTGCGGGCGTTGTGGGGAGGGGGGAGCTCGCTTGCATTCATCCAATCTCCGCCCAGCTGTTGGACTCTTGGCTCAGCTGCCGTTGTTGCTGTCCCGAGCCTAACTAGCTGCTATTTTGGCCTGTCATCATGCGTCGCTTTGAGCAGCTGTTGCTCTCGCTCTCATTCTCGTTCTTCACTTCTCTCCGCTTGTGTCTCCTCATCTCACTTTTTCTCTCATTTTCTCAATGTGGCTGCTATGGAAAACTTTATTACCACACGACCTCGAAAAACTGTAAAACGCTGCTGTCATTTCAAATTTATGTGACTTTTGTGAGCAACTCCTCACACACACACACATACCCACACTCCTTGTTGGGGTCTATATGGCTGCTCCAGTTTGCGCTTTTGCCAGTTTATGATATGGCAATGGCGCAAATACTTTGCTAATTTTTCCTTTTCGGAAATTAGAGCATAAAGTTCGCTCTTAAAACTTGCGACCCAAAACAGAAGTAGAACCCCAAGTAAGAGTGATGCAGTCGGGTGTAACCGACACCGCAATACTCGTTTTCAGTTTAATAACATCCACAGCATGTACCCTATTATAGTTTGTACACGAAATAGAGAAAAAATCTAAATGATAATTCATGAACAATTTGCCATGAAACATGAAAATACGTTCAATCTTGACAAAGTTATAGGAGTTTGAAATTTGGAAGCTATGGGTCTGAGAACTTTACATGTCAACATATTTATTTATTTAGGCATGATTTCTGACCAAAATTTTGACCCCCTCAAAATCGGGTTTAATGTTATTTTTTTATGCTAATTGTAGTAAACACAATCCATTAAAAATATAAATTCGCAACTCTAAGTTTTTTTTTCGAATTTTTTTCAAATATGCAAAAAACTGAGATGTAGAATCAATAGCTTTTTTTGATAAAAACTATATTTTAAATTTTGAAACATTTTTGCTTATTATTTTCAATGATGCATATATTACAAGATTTACATGTTTAAGGACAGAAAGCAAACTCAATATACTCTTCTCACTTGATGAACGAATATAAGGAGCAACAACAATAGTAGAAGTTACAGTACATATGCCATCAGCCCAAAAACCGCGCACTTAACACTTTTGCATAAGAATCGTAGCTGCAACAAAAAAAAAAAATAATAATAACCACCGCAACAAAAATTTATTTGCTTTTGGCAAAAGTTTTCTGTGTTGCATACCCTCTAGAAAACCCATAATGGGTATAAGCAGCTTACATAATTTTAGCAATTTGAAGGTTTTTGTGTGTTTTAAAAAAGTTTGTTGCTATGTCAAAGCCGGTTGGTGCCAGAAAAGTGCTTTAAAAAAGCAAATGAATTATCACAAATAATAAAGAAAAACTTGTTCTCACAAATAAACTTAATTCCCTTGCTGAATACACATCATCCTAAAATCGAGCATCCACTAACAAAATGCGATTCGCACTTATTTGGTTTATTATTAACACCTACACACTCACACTCGCACACACAAAACTACAGAGTGTTGCAAAGTTTTTCTCTTTTGGGTTATTGTTGCCCTGCTGCAGAATATGCCCTTCGCGCCTCCCTTCACTCTGCTGCTGCACTTTGCTCCATCTCAAAGTAAAAGTTATGAGTTGATGGCAAAGTTTATGCATGCAGTTTGGTGTTTTTCATGTTGTTGTTTTTGTTGTTGGTTGTTGGATGTTGGTTGTTGTCTTGCAGTTGCCAGGAAGCTTTAATTACTGTTAAGCTTAAAATCATATGCAAAGTTTACCAGAGTTTACTCGTAATTGTTATCAATGTCGGGTAGCAGCCAAAGTCAAAAATTAAACCTGCACAAATAAGCGATTTCATAAATTCTATCGAAATATTCCAGTTAACTGTATTTATATTTTAAACAACTATTCAAATTACTATTAACTATTAATAAAAAATTATTCAAATATGAATATTAAAACTCAAACATTTTTTAAGAATATTTTTTGCGTGAGTAAAAATTTAGTGTATTTGATTATATTTTTAATTACTTAACGTATTTCTGGATTTGTTATTGGCTTATTAAAATATTCAAATAAAACATCATAGCTTAACGTATCAAGTATATTTAAAAATGTAAAAAAAAATTTACTTAACTCTTTTTAAAGTAAAAAAATTTTACAAGATATTAAAAGGATTTTCTGAACGGATAATAACAAAACGAAAAATGTTTAATACATAAATAAAAATCTATATTAATTAACACAAAAAACTCTATATTGAGTTAGAAATACAATCATTTTGTAATTGCAAAAACTTCAAAATTGCAGAAAAAAATTAAATAAATAAATATATATATGTTTTTTTCCGTAAAAAATTTGTAGATTTTTTTGTATAATAAAAAAAAAATAAATAAATAAAAAGCGTTTTAGTTTCATTTTAGGACGTGGCAAGCAATATGAAATACCCGATATTATTTGAACTTGCTACAAAACAACAACAGCAGCAAGAACAACAACAATAGCAGCGGTGGCAACAAAGCAGCAAAAATGCATATTGCGTATACGCCGCGTGAATCATGCAATATTTGCTATATGCATTGACACACACACACAAATATATACAGTGAAATTTGTTATTGACACAGCGGAAACGTCCGCGGAATATGCAAGTGGTCGACATTTTTATGTGCCACGCTCATTTCCGGCCGAATGGAAGGCGGCAAAAATAAATGTAAAAAATTATGCACAACTCAATCAAAATGCGTAAGTCAAAATAACAATAATAATAATAATGAAAACAATAGGCAAATGACGACGTTCCCTGAAAGTATGCAACAGTTTGTGTAGGCGTGTTATTGGCTTTATAAGGCAACAATCGCTCACTTAAATCAGCAACTTTTTAAACAAACTTTGGCATACTTTAAACTTTAAACACACTCAATTAGATAGAATAAAATGTTTAGCCAACTTTTTGTTTTTTTTTCTTTTAGACCAGGACACAGCTTGACCCAAGGGCCCAACTTTTTGACTAGCTGCAAAAATGTTGGGCAAAAGTTTTTCTCTCTCTCGTTTTTTTTTTAGTAACAACTTTTGGCAATTATCTAGTGAGCCACGCGTAGCTCTAAACATGTACGATATAGAGCAGCATATCGGACTTGTTTCAGTTGCAGCTGCAACTTGTCATCAACTGAATTGCCCGCGAGCAGTTGGTGCACTAACATTTTTGATGGATGTCAGGCCGAAACAACAAAGCAATTTCGAACAAGAAAAAAAAAAATAAAACAAACTCTTGTTTAAAATATTTTGCTAAAAGCAGTGATAAAAAGCAAAGCAGTCGCTTTACTATGTCAATAATGTTTAAAATTGTTAAGCCTTTAAGTGCATTTCTGATGGTTTTTGCTCAAAGTTTTCATACAAATATTGTTGCTAAAAAAGTAGATAAATAATAATACGAATTTGAAAATCCCCAAATCAATTCCAAACAATTCAAACTAGCAAATGGGTTTTGTGCAAAGTTTGTGAGCTTTACGAATTGTTAAAACAAAAAAAAAACTATATATATAAGAAATAAATTTAAGCATTATTCTTATAAAATAATTCACTAAAATATTAATAGATTCTAAGCGGATTAAATTATTAAATTTACGCACACGTTTTTTATAGTTTTATATTTTTCAAATGGTTGCTTTTCCTTTTTTTCATTAAATCAGAGTAAATCAGACAGCTTTACCTTTAATATAAGTAACTACAACCTATTTATATAAGATATTTCAATTATGTAATTATAAATTTCAATATGTTATGGTATGTTAAAGTTGAATAAAAAATCCTATTTCTAATAAAGTATTGTCTTATAAATCTCTTAGCAGTAAATTGAATGTTAAGAATTCTTAGATGACCACCAATAGCAACCGACAATTTCGTAGGAAATAAGAGCAAGAGCAAATTGTGAGTTTATGCTCTTAAATGGACTGGAAACTTCCAGTTTACAGTTAAGAGCGAACTTAAGAGCGCACAACGCATTCATTTTCGAACATAAACAAGAAGCGACAGGCAGCTAAGTAGCCCGCATATGCTGTCACACACACACACACGCACGCACACGCACAAACACACAAACATTGCACACAATATTGGCTTGCATTACAAAGCATGACCGAAAGGCATTACAAAAACGCCGAAAAGCACACACACAGGACAATACACAGGACAACGGTAGCAGACGGCATGCGACACAAGTTGCAATAGCAAAAAGGGGGAAAAACCAAAAAAAAAAAAAAAAAAAAAACAACAACCAAAACAGAAAAAATGAAAACAAGAAGAAAACAACAAAAAACAGCAAAGCAGCCACACAAAAAGCAAAGCAATGCAGCGAAAACACTTTGTTGATAAAAATGGGGTCAACATGGCGTATGCTCGATGTTTGTTTGTCTGTTAAATGAGCCCGTTGAAGGTAATGCATCACGCATACGCACACGCACGCATATAAAGATGCTAATCACAGAAAAGTATATTCTGTGAGGCATCCAAATGTATGTATATGTATGTGTGCATATATATGCAAAAGCTACAACACTTTTTGGCGCATTTGCTTGACTTGGCAGTTTTTAAAAGTCTGCCAGCTGCCTGGCTTATGTTGTCGACTTTTGTCATGCCATAAAAAAAAAGAAGCAAATAAAAAGAATAAGCGAAGAGTAGCAAAAGAAGTCGCACAGAATACGCTCTAAGGGAGAGCGAGAAATGCATAAAAACTTGTTGAGATTTATCTTGCCACACGCGAAACGACTTGGCAAGCTGCAGTCGCAGCAAAGCAGCTACTTCACAGGACACTAGCTGCAACTGCATTAGTGTCTGCCATGCAGCATTCTTCATGTCGCATATGCCAGTTTATTTATGGCGCAAATGTGACTGGCTGCTTGTGGTGCTGAGCATTTAAGCGCCTTAAAGTATGCAGCGCATTTCTTTTATGCCACCTTCTTGACACTTGTTGTGGCACGCGCTCCTCTCATATTGTTGCGCCGCATGTGAATCTCTGCCCGCAACACACACTTGACTGTGAGAGTTGTGCGGTGCAGTGGATTATGCATAATTGAAGGGCTCACGGTACCAAGTTAAACATGCAAGTGGGTCAAAAGTTTTTTTTATATTTTTTTTTAAATATTTTTCTTCTTTGGTGTGGATGCTGCTTGGTTCATTGACTCAAAAAAATAAACCTTTATTTTAATTTTAAATGTTGAATTTGATAATACTAGCAAAAGTATTAGTTATTAATTTATTTTCTAAAATTGTTAGATACAAGAAAAAGAGCTGAAAAATAAATAAAATAAATAGAAATTCATTCTCTACCACTTCTTTTAATTCGTTGCTTTATGGCTTGAAATATGAATGAATTAATATAATACTATAACATGTTAATAGCTCATAAAAACCAAAACATTCCTTTTACCAGTGTGTTAAATGGGTAAGAAACTATTATTGAAAAAGTATTGTATATACAGCTCAGTCCAGTTTCTCATCTATAGTTTCATTTAAACTTACTAAAAACTTTATAAAGCCTCAAATACTCATTCCATCTCAAGTTTCTTTCGCTCACCATCAGTTCCTCCTCCACAACCTAATCGCATTTGTTTGTCCACAAGCAGAAAACGTGCCCATATTGCATCTATTGAATATTTTTGCCGCTGTTGTTGTCCAACGCGGAATGGAATGGAAACCGTTGCCTTGACGGCGCATCCGACGGCATGTTGATAAAAACAATGGACCACAATGTGTACAAAACAAAATACCAAAATTGTACAAATAAATATACAATGCAGTGCAATAACAAAACGAAACGATAAATTTTGTCGACTATCGAGCACACAAAATATGCACTCATCGTGGGTTTTGTCCGGGTTTCCTGATATGGCGTGAAAGCGTGTTCTGAAAGCTGTCCGTGTTGTTCACCAAGTGCTTGTGTATGGATTAACAAAGTGGTATAAGTTTCAATGGAAATGGCCAAACTAAATCATAATCGAATTTTGTATGATCTACACATGTTCAAAAATGTGGGTATATACAAAAATAAACAATTCTTTTAATATATTTTTATGATTAATTTTAAGCTCAGTTGTTTATGTTCAATTAGTTGCATATAAATAGAAAAGTAGTAATAATAAACTGTTGATTTAAAATAAAGTGAGTATGTAAAAACATGTACGCGAAAAGTATTTAAAATTGAAAACGTTTAAATTTTATATACAAAGAACTTTTACTTTTATACTTTTTAACCAGTCTCTTTTTGTTACTTCATTAAGTTGTATATACTTTTATTTTTTGAATGGAAAATGCTTTTAAAAAACACAATTTTCTTACGCCAAAAGATTATTTTGCATATAATATTATTATAGGTACAAAATTAAATGCAATAAAAAAGAGTAAAAAGCTCTACTTATGTCAATCTTAGCCAGTAATCGAAAGACTCAAAAAATCAACTGAAATGCTAAAAGAGCCAAACCAACCGCCAGCAACAATTGAAATATAACCCAAATATGCAAAAATGTTTCTGGCACAAGATAAAAAGTGTAAAGCCATGCCGCACAATTCGAACCGAAGCGAAGCGAACCAAACAACTGTTGAGTGCTGTCCGGCAAACGCCCAACAATTTGTATTTGTTAGCATTTAAATAACCGGAAGCGCTTTTCCTCACAGCACCACGGTCCTCCTCCCCCTAAAGCAAAAAGCAATGAGAAGGCAACGAAACAACTTCGAACAGATCTGGAAAAACAAATGCAAAAGCGTTAGCAAAAACGAGGCAAATGAAACAAAATAGTTGCAGAGCGTGTGGACGGAGGCCAACAGATGGGAGCGGGGTAGCTAAAGGACTCAACGTTCAACTATCAATAACACTTAAAAGCTTTTTTAAATATTTTCTGGTGCCGTTGTTGTTGTTGGTGGTGTTGCTTGGCATTGCCACTCTGTGTGTGCACTTGTTAGTTTTGCTGTAGCATATTTATTATTTTTCTCTCTTTTTATTTATTAGTGAAAACAGTTTTTCCCTCTATTTTCCGATGTATTTAAAAATGCAATTTTGCTCGTGTTAAAATGAAAAATGTGCTACATTTGGTCCCGTTTGAACACACACACATAAATATATATATGTATATATATCCAAAGGGGACACATTTGCAACTGTTTCTTGGGGCAGACACGGCGTCATGAAATATTTGCCTAGATTCATAAGTTTTTCAATATTTATTGATACTTTTGTGTGCGCATTGGGAAAAATTCCCCCAGATCCCTAGTCATGCGATGACAAGTATTTAATATTTTAATTTTTTTTTACATATTTGTAACTTAAGAATAGACCTAAGAGAATTGATATTTACTATGGCAACTGTAAAATGAATTATTTGTGTTTAATCTTTTTGGAAATAATAGATTTAAAGCTTTATTTAAGTCTATGCTCAAAGGTGAAGAATAATTTGTAAAACACAAAAATAAATGGGTGGAGCTGATAAGCATAAGCCACACTTACATAAATAAAATCATACCAATTTCTGCAATAATTTAGCCAACAGCAAAAGACGTGTTAAGATCTGAAATATTTTGGCAACACTATTTTGCATGGAATTTGCGTTGCGATTTTTGCTAAGCAATGTGGACGACTTATCAGCAGCAACATGTGAGTTCTTTGTTTGGAATCCATTTAGCTAAACTTTCTAAGCCCTTTAATGGCGTGTCTGGATTACAGTACTTCTGTACAATAAATTCTGAGCAGCAATTTGAGAATGTGCAAAGAAATTGGCATCTTATATTATAAACAAATATCTAAACAAATAGTTGAAATAAACTGAGTAGCCGGAAATTTGAAAATAAATATTGCGGTACAGATTGGTATGAAAATTTCACAACTTAAAAATAATTGAAGAATATTTAAATATAAATGATAAACAAATAATAATGCATACACATTGCATTATTTAAAATTCCTTGTTACATTCTAAGTAAATTGCATTAAATTGCACTTAACAAATATTGATTTATTTATATATTGCAAAGTTTTAAATGCCTAAATTTTTTTTACTATTTAAAATTTTCATGAAAGATTTAAGTTTCTTGCCACATTTTAAATATATTGAATTAAATTGCCACAAAAAATTCTCAGCTGACAAGTTTTCTAAAAGGCTCAAAGCAATTGTGATAGAATTTAACACAACGTCGCAATTCGGATGGCATGCAAAGTTGAGAGCTGCTAATCTAATTGTACAAAGGCAAACCATATGTAAACTCAATTAGGCCCAAAAGCAGCAACAGCAGGAGAAGCAGTTTAGTGCAGCATTTACACCAACAATTACGAGTCGAATGGCAGTCGGTCAACACCTGCTGCCATGGACAGTGGACAGTGGACGGTGGACGGTGGACGGTGGGTCAACTCTGGTCAGTCGTGCGTGCGGCTGCAGCCTTTGACTAAAAATATTTAGACGCTTGAAAGCATTCGACAAAGACGTTGCACAGTGATATGGCCAGGGCCAGGACCTCAACTGCCAATTAACTAAAATGTATCAGCTTTTTGGCACGTCTGTGTGCGTGTGGGTGTATGTGTGTGTGTGCTTGTGTGTGTGTGTGTCAGCTGTTTCGCTTGAACCAGACGACCATTTTATCTGACCGAACAGGTCAAGCATCAGTTCATTTTATTGACATAAATGTTTATGTTTATTTGTCTGTGTTCAAGCATTAATGTTTATAGTATTATTGTTGTTATTGTTGCTACTGCTGCTGTCGCTGCTGTTGCTTTTGTTGGTATTGTGCAAATAAAAACAACGACAACAAGTACTCGTATTCATACTTATTACAAGTGGCTGCTTGTGTGTGATACTCGTTTTTGGTATGAATACCTAATGAGGTTTTTGCATTGATTTAATTAAATGTTTTTGTTTTCAGAATTAAGCATCATGTAATTATATTAATTTTGTAAAAACAAATAACTGCAGCAGTTGTTTGCGCATTTTAAATTAAGCCAATTAATTTAGTTTCATGAAAAGTGTTGGTCAGTTATCTTTGTTTGTAAATTAAATAAACTAAAAAAGTTCGACCTCATTTATGGTTTCTTAATATTTATTAATTAAATATTGAACAAATATTAATTGTTCACATCTTTTATTAATTTAAATTAAATTTCTATATTCATCTTTTAAATTATGCTTCTTTAAATTAAATAAGCAATGTTCAAAAATAGACAAGTATTTTCTATTTGATACAAAACCTATATTCCAAGACAGTTCAACGGGTTGAAAAACTTGGACAACATAAGAAAAGCTTTCCTGGTGAAAAGCTCATGCAATCAATGGGTGATTGTACGCGCTTAGTTATTTTCACCTCTTCTAACTGTATAAGAATAAAGCACTCTACAAATATTTAAATATATAGAAGAATTAAACAAGAGTTATTTAACATAAAAATATTTTATTAATGTATTTAAAAACAAGGTAGATCAAAAAGTTTATAAAAATAAACAAAAATCGCTTACCTACCAATTTAAACAATTTCATAATTTGTATATTGTATTTAAATATTTCCTTTAAAATTGTTAACTAACTTAATAAAATTGTTTAGGAATAGTATTGAAAATATTTAATTACCAAAACCGAATAAGACCAACATATTTGCTTCCTTCAAATAACAAAAATTTTATGCAATATCAAAAAAAACTTGCATATTGCAACAAAAGCAAAAATCAAAGATTTCACAGGGGCTTCAACAATTATACTTGATTCCATCTGAGAAGCGCTAATTATGCGCAAACAATAAAGCATACTTAGCGGCGCTCGCATAATACACACACTTACACACATGCAAACGGCAAAAGTGCGAATATTGCAAAAAAGTAAAAGCATTGCGTAAACAAAAGATATGAAGGAAATCACGAGCGAATATGTGTGGAATTTTGGGCATAATTACACAGCAATTGGGACTTTGCGAAAGGGAGAGTTGCCAAAGAAATTGGATAGAGTGTTGCCAGGTGGCAAAAGTTATCATTTGCTGCGCGCTTAGAAACCCAGTCAGATCATCATTTATATATGTTTTAATATTTATTTACTTTAAAATAAAGCTTGTAGCTATTGTACTTTATAAAAAGTTATTATTTTTCCATTTAAAATTAATTAGTTGGGTAAGCTTTCTTTTTAGATAAATTAAATTTTGTTTAATGCACCACACATTAAATCCACATCGTCGTAAACGAAACTTAACTTCAAATTCAGATTATTTTTCTAATATTGCAGGTATTTTTCAGGTACAAAAAAAGTTGAAATTCAAGAAATTTATAAAGATATAGATTGTTTAGAAAAGTTTTTAGAAAACAAAAGAAGGTCAAACTTTACAGAGTAATTATCCGGTAAAAAGCGGTTATGTTTTATATTATTCCTCTCATAAAATAGGTTTTTTTTAGTTTTAACTGAAATTTATTGCTGTGCAACACATTTATTTGCCAATTGTGGACTTTAGTTTTAAATTCAAAACAGCCACCCCGACATCAAAGAGTGCACGTGTAAAAATAGCAACAACTACTGCTGTGTATATCGCATATCGCGTCACGTGCATATGAAAGTGTTACGCTTTCCGCTTTATGAATGAAGCATTTACTATTTCATAGCTTTTGGCCAGAACCCCCGAGCAGCAGCAGCAGCAGCAGCAGTAGTAGGAGCAACAGCCGGCGTCAGCACCTTGGCGACTGCCCAGCGTCGGCTGCAGGCGATGGCAACAACAGCAACCACCGCCGCCCGTGGCGCCACTTGGCAGTCTGCAAGACACATGCGCAGCGCCAGAGCCACTGGCATAGCCAGAGTCATAGTCATAGTCAGAGCCAGAGCCAGAGTCGGAGTCGGCAACATTTGAATTTTGAATATGAATTTTGACACTTGATTATCAGCGGCGTTCGCAGTTCGCGGCCAGTTGTAACTGAGTGCAGACGCGTCGCAGCAACGGGGCACAAATCGGAAAGGCAAACTTTGGCGAGAAGCGGAAAAAATAAATTCACGTTAGTGCAGCGGAAACTCTTTGGCCATTTGGCAGTGAAAGTGGCAAAAAAGAAAGTTTACTCCACAGTTCGCAGCTCTGTTAATGTGAAACCCAGCGTGGAATATGAAAAAAGGATTGGTTCATGTTTTGTTAATTCTTCAATATGTGTGGCCGAGCAGCGCCAGTTTTTCAGAGCTGAACAATTGTAAGTTGCGCTCTTCAGTTTGAAATCAAAACAAACAGTTCAAAAGTTAATAAAATACCTAATCAAATGTATTTAACACAGATAAATGTGAATTCGAAACGAGAATATTCAGCATTTAGTAACTTCAATTTAAATATACAAAATTTATTTAATAAGTTGTAAAGTAATATTTTAAGAAATTTTGAAGTAATAATTATTTTTATAGTTAAATTATCTAATATTATCTATCTATATATCATTAATTTTAATGAAATAAATCAAAAGTTAAAGATTATGTACAGCTTATCAAAATATATTACTTCAGTTTCCTAATAAAATTAATTGGTTGACATCACAGAAGAAATTGGACAAAAATGCAATATAACTAAAAACATCTCGAAATACACATTTAAGCCGAAGTTGATGAGAATCGCGTAGAGAAGCTGCATTTGAAGAGAATGAAAGCGAACAATATAACAATAATGATAATAGAAGTGAGAGATCGGAGAGAACAAAAATTACCACTTCTTAAAGCTATTACTTTTTTCACAAATTTATTTCACACAAGCCTTACCTAAAATCGTGAGAATCGCATAGAACGCCATTATTTGCTTTATAATAGCCCTCTCAAGATGCCGCCACTTGAGACCAATAAACTCTATCCGCAACGCCTACCACAAAATAACTATTTACGCTAATATATAAGCATAAATAATTCTGTCTATCAAATTTTGAGGTATTTAGCTAATTGAGTACATTTAACGTGCAAAATAGCTGCAGAAAAATGGCAACAACAAGAACAAGGTTGGCGGTACCAACAAGCGGAAGTCCAACGGTTCCCTAAGTGAATAAACTGTGGCCAACATATATCGCAGAGAAGAGGCAGAGCAACGCCACCCACGACGAGCGACTTCCGTTTGCCGTTGTTGTAACCCAGCCCCAAGAATGTAGAAAAAGCCAAAAAAAAACAAAAAGAACTTCTGAAAAGCCAAAAAACCATCAAAACAAAAACAATGCAATTTTACTTGGGTTGGCATCAAGTAATGATAAATATATCAGAAATTGTTGCTTAAATCAATGTGTCAAGAGCTGCGAGTGCAAATAAACATAGAAATATTGGCAGGCTCGCCGACGAATGATAAGAATGGGAAGATAGGACAAAGGGAAGGGGGTAGAGCAGACAAACAAACCGGAAGGGCGACGTTTTTTTCCGACTTCCTATGGTACTTTGGCGTTTTTTCAGTTCTCTGTATATTTCTTTTTCAAATATTGTATTTTCAATGTTGTTGAGGTAGTACTGCGTTGTCGGGGTGGATTGGTGAGGGGATTTGTCCGACCAACTGCAGCGTTTTGGCAGACATTGCGTGCTGACGTATTTCGTTACGCGATTTCCCCACTTGCATTTCACCCAAATGGCAGACAGTTGGAGTGTCTAACAGACAGGACATTCACTTTCCGTTTCAAGTTCAACGGTGTGAGAGGCGTGCAGGCTAAAAAAAAAATGTATAAAAAAAACACATGGCCAGGAGCTAGTTGTCTACTCCGACTGGCAACCTGCAGTGTCTGCTATTTCAGGCATTGATAAATCGCACCGCAAGTACGTGTAAATAAACCAAATTAAAATTGAAAACGAAAATGAAAACTGTCGACGAACTTGAAAATGTTACTACAAAAATTAATATAGAACATATGTTTCTAAATTTCTTTGAATTTACAATATTATTAAACAAAACACTATTAATATTAAACAGTTATACTCGGGTCTATAAATAAATAAACATAAACATACATACACAATAAACGTATATATACAATGTTTGCTTGCAACTTTTTATTCATAAATTAAAAGTATATGATTATATAATCACTAAATCATTTGCCCAAGTTTATAGATCACTTTTTGAAGCATTTTAAATTGGTGCAGAATATTGAAAAATATCGTTTTATATTCACTATTGTACATTTATTCTAATATTTCATATATTTTACATATTCAGAATTCAGTATATTGATTAGAATCTGAGCAATCTATGAATAGGAAACAATTTATATATAAGTATTTTCAATTTCAATTCTTTCTTTACTTCTTTGGTTGGCTTAAAAGCCAGGCCAACAAAACATTTAGTAATCAACCAACTTCCAGCCGTAAATTTAGCCGCCAAACTTTACCAGACATCCAATATGCATTCAAGTGTGTGTGTGTATATGTGTGGTAAAAAACTGTTTAGACGTTGGAATGTTTCAATATGCAAACATGCAATAGCCAAATTGCAATAACAACAGCCCAGGAACGGTCCAAACAATGGCCGTCTTTGGCCGCCAGTTTGAACAATTGAGGCGAACCGAGCGACGAACCCAAACATAATCGCAAATTATAGGCTATATAGCATGGCATAGGCTCCCTTGAAACTAGTTGGCAGCACACACACACATACACATGTACGGCAAAAATGGGCAAATAAAAAGGTAGCTTACACATTTGCCGCCTTTTCACATTTTTCCAGGTACTACCGGGAGACTTCTATGCCCCTCTCTTTCTCTCACCATCACACTTAGACTCTTTTCGTTTTTCTCTTTTTTTTTTGCATTTTTTCGGGTTATTATTTGGTCATAATTGTAATTTAGGTATTTGCTGTGTGAGGCGTCGACGAGCCGCAAAATCATGCTACTTGTTAGGCATGTGATGTGATTTTTTACGGCTCGCATTTTGGGGGCGTGTTGGTTTGCCGTTATGGCCGGCATGTTGACGCCACTCTAACGAGTTGAATGCGGGTGGCTACCCTTAAATTATCAGTTAGCTTCAAATACGACGCCAAAGTTGCATAAAGTTGACGCTCTTAACTTTCTATTACATCGAAAAAAAATTGGATTCTAGGAAGTGACAAATAAATGCACCTATTTGTTAAGGATGATTGTTATAACAATTTAAAGATGGTTTCAATGAGTTTTTAATAAAAGAAATTATACATCTATCTACATATGTTTTCCATTTACAAATCATATAAAATGCCCAATGCACGTAAAAGCGTAGATTGAAACCCATTAAATTTGAACACCAGAACCAGAATTAATAGTATTCTCAGAATATATTTTGACACAATCATAGACACATAGAAAATGACAAGTCCCAAGAAAAAGTTATGAGCAGCTTATCATTTCGGCCATTTGGGTCACCCTAAAAGCTAATTTCACTAATTATAATTATTGGATTATTTGCCAGTCGCCTTATGCTAACATAGTAAAATTTATAACCGTGAAAAAAAGCCCTCAACAACAACTTTGCCCAGCTTAGCGGGCATCTGGCAAAGTTTAAAGTATTTCAATTTTTTAGGCCTTTGACATTTTGCAGACACTTGCACAAATGTGGGGGAAAAGATAATTATCGTGCCTAATTGTGGATTAGAAATGACAAATGATAGGCACAAAAACATTTGTGTCGATTAACGTAAATTATAATAAAAAATTATGAAAAGTAAAAATAACTGCCTCTTGTATAATTTATATACATATGAAAAATAAAATATATAAAAGAGTATATTGAGTCTGTCCGTCTGTATGTCGGTCCGTTTATGCACATAAGCCCAAGCTTTGTTGCCACTATGGAAGAAGGACACTTGAAAATTTTAATATACACTGTATATATATCTATATCTCTTTATTAAATAAACATTTTTGACATAAAAAGCTCTCGGATCCATAGCTTCCATATTTCAAATTCTCATAATTTCCATCATCATGTTTGATGACATTTCCAAAATGTTTTATCCTTGAGATTGATTCTATATTTGAATAATTACTCATTTTGGGAAAAAAAATTTTTTTTCCAATTTTTAGAATTGCGAATTTATAGTTTTAATTGATTGTATTTGTCACAAGTAGCTTAAAAACAACATTAGACCCGATTTTGAGGGGGTCAAAATTTTGGTCAAAAATCATGCCAAAATTAACAAAAATGTTGACATGTAAAGTTTTTAGATGCATAGATTCCATATTTCGAACTCCCATAACTTTGTCAAAAGTGAACCGATTTTCATGTTTTTTGGGATTTTGTTCATGGTATGTTAACTACATTGATTCTGCATTTAAATATATTGCATATTTAAAATTAATTTTTTTTTTGATTTTTTGTGAAAAAAATCACCTACTCCCCCCTTATTCATTTTCAAAAAAATTTTTTTTTCAAAATTTAGAATTGCAAATTTATAGTTTTAATTGATTGTATTTGTCATAAGTAGCATAAAAAACAACATTGGACCCGATTTTGAGGGGGTCAAAATTTTGGTCAAAAATCATGCCAAAATTAACGAAAATTTGGACATGCATAGATTCCATATTTCGAAATTCCATAACTTTGTCAAAAGTGAACCGATTTTCATGTTTTTTGGGATTTTTGATCATGATTTGTCTTCTTAAATAAATGCATTATTGAAAGTAAAGTTTTTTGGAAAAAAGAAAACAATCAAAGGCCGAAAAGGAATTTTTAATTTATAAAGGGTAAAGACTCTCCCACTGATAGCTCCGGATTTGCATCGCTTTGCAGCCTCGTTAAAATATTTGTTTCAATTGAATTATATTCACACATATTCACACCTTCATGCAATTACCAAATGTCAACTCTTAACATTTGTAAGGTTCATAAAAAGTCCTTTAAGCCGCGCAGATTGCTTCGTTATGCTTGCGTCATTTAACACCCTAATGGGGCAACATCGTAAATGTCAACCACTTGCTAAACCACTTTTCTCTCTCGTCTGCAGCGGATCCAAAGTTTAGTGGGCCCATCAACAATGTAACGGTGCCCGTGGGACGCGATGCTCTGCTCACGTGCATCGTTCACGATCTGGTTAGCTACAAGGTGGCCTGGCTGCGCGTGGACACACAGACCATATTGAGCATACAGAATCATGTAATCACCAAGAACCATCGCATCGGCATCTCCCACACGGAGCATCGCATTTGGCAGCTGCGCATACGCGATGTTCACGAATCGGATCGCGGCTGGTGTGTTAAATTTACTCAAGTTTTCTATATAATAATAATATATAAAAATAATATATAATAATAATATTCAATATAATAATAATACATTATTTATATAGACTTTTATATAAAATGATTCTGGATTTCATTTAAATTAAATTTAATTAAAAAAAAAAAATTTCAGACAAGAAAAATACTGAAAATGCCAAGTTTCATGATAACAGCTTCAAGATTGGGTGATATTTTACGATGCGTTACAAAACTTGTAATAAAATCATAACGACCTTTGTAAGGGTATAAGGAATAAAAATGATATAAAGGAGGTCTATCAAAATATTCCATTCTAGTTGAATGAAAACTTTTATACATATATTATAATTATATATCGTTGCCATATTTATATAATTTATATTTGATTGTCAAGGTACATGTGCCAAATAAACACGGATCCCATGAAGAGTCAAATGGGCTATCTGGACGTGGTTGTGCCGCCCGACATTGTCGACTACCAGACCAGCCAGGATGTGGTGCGTGCCACCGGGCAAAATGTGACGCTGACGTGCAGTGCCACCGGCGTCCCTCTGCCCACAATCACGTGGCGACGCGAGGAGAACGCACCGCTCTGGCTGCCATCGGATGAGGAGCCGGAGCGCGAAATCTACAGTCTGGAGGGTCAAAATCTGACGCTGTGGCAGCTGCAACGTTTCCATATGGGAGCCTATTTGTGCATTGCATCGAACGGAGTGCCGCCAACGGTCAGCAAGCGCGTCATGTTGGTGGTGAACTGTGAGTATGTGACTCCAATGTGGTGAACTCGAGTGCAACCAGCTCATCCCTCAGTTGCACCCACCATCTGGACGAGGTACGACACCATCTATGTGGGCCTGGGACAGAAATTGATGCTCGAGTGCATTAGCGAATCGCAGCCGGCATCGATCAATTTTTGGATCAAGGACAAGGAACTGCTGCAGGGTGGCACCTACGATTCCATGGTCGTTGATCATGTCCATCGCATTGTGATGCGCCTCACGCTGCGTCCGCTGACCAAACGCGACTTTGGCGAATACAAATGCATGGCCAAGAATGCTTTGGGCGAAACAGAGCGGAGCATTACATTACACCGTAAGTGTGAAGCGATAAAAAAAAAAAATATTTTGACATGTCGAATTAATGCACAAACCATACTTGAAACTCAATTTTTCGTAGTTGTCTCGTTTTTAGATAAAATATTTAAAGAGATTATTTTTATCAAAGTTCCTAAAAAAGACTTCTTTGGCTTTATTTTTGAAAATAACATTTTCCACTCTTGGTTCCAAAATTCAAATTTTGTAAATTACAGTGTTTAAGAAATTTTATTCGTATGAAATGTTTTCGGATGCTTTTAGTATTTTTTGTACCCATCTAGTGGACATGGGTTGGGGGATATTTAATTTTCTGTCCGCTTTACTTATTCTACGTACCCTAGTCTAACGCTGTACAAATAAATAAATTATAAATTTTTTACAGATAAGGCCAAAAAGCATTTACAGCACTCGCATCAAACATCGACACGCGACAATCAGTTTATTGTCATTGAAGGTAGGCAGAGAACATTTTAACCAAGTATATATACTTAATTTATTAACCATTGCAGAGTATATAGCCAGTATAGCTACCCGAATCGTAATACCGCGCATTCGCTGGCATGAAAATATTATCAGATATGTGTGTATTATTATCTTAAGTTATTTTAATAAAAGTTTGTGTTTGTAAACATTCAAAATAAATGTTTGTTAATATTCTTTATTTGATTTATAATTTGTACAAGCTGCATATGTAGCTTTTAACATAATTTTTTTTCCGGTTTTAATTCGCCAAGTCCGTATTATATGGTGTTGTCTTGTGTGGTGTTTT
>SCDS01000527.1:0-12628 GCA_004149465.1 Drosophila nigromelanica
TCGATTGTGTTAGTCATAATTACTATAAAAATCAACATTAAACCCGATTCTGAGGGGGTCAAATTTTTTGTCAAAAATCATGCCAAAATTGGCAAAAATGTTTACAAGTAAAGCTCTCGGATCCATAGCTCCCATACTTCAAACTTCCACAACTTTGTCCAAACTAAACAAATTTCCATGTTTGATGGCATTTTGATCATGATTTTTCATTTAGATCGATTTTACATACATTTAAAATATATGAATTTTTAAAAAAAAAATATCCGAAACATTTTTTTTTCAAAATTTAGAATTGAAATTTTATCTTTTTAATGGATTGTATTTGTCATAATTAATTAGAGATTAATTCTGCATTGCCCAATTGATGCCTGGCTGTATGTTTTATTACACTGTGAACGTCGGTTACACCCGACTGCAACGTTTTTACTTGTTCTAATTTTCTTGGACATAAAAAATAATAAGAACGAATTAAAAAATCGAGAAAGAAAAAGATGTATAAATATAATATTCGATACTTTAATTCAAATATTTATAAAGTCAATTTCAAAAACTGATGATTGAAAAAAAGCAAACTGTATTAAACGTTTTCCTCTTTATTCAAATTGCTGATGTTAATTAGCGCAAAGGTGAATTTTCTGTAATTACTCTCTAAGAATAAGCATCATTTTGTATATATAGTATATTCTATCGTACGTTTTTGACTATAAAGTTCTCCAATTAAATTGTGGGCTTTATCTTTTTTTCGTTCCTTGACTGATATTTTAAACGAAACCTGTTTCCTCCCTGAACAGATGTGGAGTGTTCGGGCCATGGGACGTGCAGCGATGGCGACTGCCTGTGCGATCCGATGTACAGAGGAGAGGCCTGCAACGTGGCCGCCTGTCCGAACAACTGCACCGAGCTGCGGGGTCACGGCGTATGCAAAATGGAGCAAGAGCGGTAAATATCGAAATATCTCCAAAGAGATTTGAATTGAATTAATTCACACATTTTCCCTTTGCTTAGCTGTGAGTGCAACGATGGATATGGCGGCGACGATTGCAGCCAGATGCGGGCGCACGGCGTTTGGAGCACGGTGCATCCGAAGCACTCGGTGGCGCCGTCGGGCAGTGCGTCGCACGGCGCTGCCGTTTGGCGCGACACGCTCCACATCATTGGCGGCGAATCGTACGGGCGTGGCGAGCTAATGAGCACCTACGATTTCAATGGCAACGTATGGGAGACTCTGCATCCGGAGGACGGCAGCGTGTCGCCGGAGAAACGTTATGGAGCCTCCACGGTTATGTACGGCGATAAGATATTCATGTACGGCGGCGTGGTCAAAGGTCAGGGCATAACCAACGAACTGTGGGCCTTCGATGTCTCGGCCAAGACGTGGGAGAACATAACCGTCAGGACGGAGGCATGCAACAGCAGCTATGCGATGTGCGGACCATTGCATGTGGCGGGGCATACGGCAACTTTGGTGCCCGGTTTCGGTGATAAGAACAACTATCAGTATATGGTGGTGATCTTCGGGCATAGGAGTTCAACTTTGCCACGCGCGAATGGAAGATCGTCCAGACGTACGGCTATGTGGTCAAAGGCGGCTATGGTCACAGCGCCGCTTACGATCTGCTAACGGAAAAAGTCTATGTCTACGGCGGCATTGTGTCGGAGAGCGATGCCAGTCAAGTGTTGAGCTCCCGCCTGTTCGCCTACGAGCCCTCGACGCGCATCTGGACGCTGTTGTCGTCGGCGCCGAGCGCACGTCTGCTGCACACCGCAAACTTTGTCAATCCCGGTCTGATGATGGTCTTTGGCGGCAACACGCACAACGATACCTCGCAGAGTTACGGCGCCAAGTGCTACAGTCAGGATCTGCTCATCTATGATGTGTACTGCGACTCGTGGCACATGCATCTGATGCCCGCTCATCTGCAGGCGGATCTGGCTCGCTTTGGCCACAGCTCGGTGGTGTTCGAGGATGCGCTGTACATCTATGGCGGCTTCAATGGCCAACTACTGAACGATATGCTGCGGTACGAGGCCGGCCAGTGCAGCTACTACACCAAACAGGAGAAGTGCACGAGCGCCCGGCCGGGCGTCAAGTGCATTTGGGATGTGCAGCTGATGCGCTGCATCAACATCATGCGGGTGCAGCGTTCGGCCATTTATGGTCGCGAGCAATACGATTATGTGGCCTGTCCGTCGAAGAGCCGCATCACCATGACCTCGGAGCATCTGCATCATGTGCTGCGCTGCCAGGAGCTGAACAGCTGTCATTCGTGCGTCTCGACCGCCTTTGGGTGCACCTACTGCGGCAATGGGGTGTGCAGCAAGGAGCGCTGCCGTGAGACCACCTCGGTGGCCTCCATATTCTTTGCCGACTCGTCGACCTCCACACAGCATTCACACCAGCAGCCGGCGATGACTGTGGCGCCGCCACTGAACGCCAAGCGCTTGGAGAGCTGCCCCGCCGCAGAGGATAATTTGGTGCAATCGATATGCGAGCAGCTGCACAACTGTCGCGCCTGCATGGCGAATCCGGCCTGCAAGTGGGACGCGGAACCGAATCGCTGTCGCAGTCACATATCCGCCTCGGGCGCACCCTTCAATCGAAGCAGCCACGACGACAGCCTCTGTCGGGGTACGTGCGCGGCCCAAACGAATTGCCACAACTGCACCGAGGATGAGTGCATCTGGTGCCAGAACGAACAGCGCTGCGTCGATCGGAATGCGTACACGGCCAGCTTTCCGTATGGCCAGTGCCGGGAGTGGACAACGTTCACGTCCAAATGCCGGTCGGCGCCGTTAAATGCGTTGAGCGCCGGTGGCACCACGGCCCTATCGAGTGCCCAGTGCGATTTCTACAACAGCTGCCAGCAGTGCTTGGATGATCCGGCGTGCGGCTGGTGCGACAACGGCCTCAACACCGGGCTGGGCAAGTGCGTTGTTGGCGGCGCGTTGTCGCCGTACGATCAGAGAGAGTGCGCCCTGAAGCACTGGTTCTTTACGTCCTGTCCGCGCTGCAATTGCAATGGGCATTCGTATTGCAACGATCAGCAGCACTGCGAGCAGCCGTGCAACAATCTGACGATCGGCGCACACTGCGAGAAATGCCGCACTGGGTACTGGGGCAATGCGATCAATGGCGGCGAGTGCCAGCGATGCGAGTGCAACAATCAGGGCGACTATTGTCATCCGGATACGGGCAAATGCTATTGCAATACCAAGGGCATTGTCGGTGATCATTGCGAGAAATGTGATTCGCAGAATCATTATATTGGCGATCCGTTGCGCGGTTCCTGCTACTATGAGCTGACCATTGACTATCAGTTCACGTTCAATCTGTCCAAGAAGGAGGATCGCCATTTTACGCAAATCAATTTTCGTAATTCGCCGGCGAAACCGGAAATTGATGCGGACTTTACGATTACGTGCAGTGTGCCGGCCAAAATGGACATCTCGGTGAAGCGTGCCGGTTTCCCGGAACGCCTCATTTTGGTGGGCATCAACTGTTCGACGTTCCGACATCGTTTCCCCAAAACCGAATACGTATTTGGCCCGTCGCCCAATGACAATAGCTCGAGCACAACTTTCTATGTGTTCGTGCACGACTTTCAGCCGCCCATTTGGATACAAATCGCATTCTCGCAGTATCCCAAGCTCAATTTACAGCAGTTCTTCATCACCTTCTCCTCCTGCTTTCTGCTGCTGCTCCTCATGGCCGCGGTGCTGTGGAAGATCAAACAGAAGTACGACATGTTCCGGCGGCGACAGCGACTGTTTGTCGAAATGGAGCAAATGGCCAGTCGACCATTCTCACAGGTATACTCTCTTAAAACCCTATAATAATGTAGCATGCATCCCAATCTTAATCGTCCTAATCTTTTCGTATTTCTCTGCAGGTTTTGGTGGATATCGAACCACGAGAAACAATCGATTTGAGCCTCACATTGGAGGGCATCAGCCACATGTCCAAGAAACGCAAGAAGGTATGTGGGGAGCAACCGGAAGAGGGTTTAGTTGTATATATATATATTTTAAATGTGTTAAATGTTTCCTTTTTCGCAGGAGTGTCCCAGTCCCATTGCCTTGGAGCCCTGCAATGGCAATCGAGCCGCAGTGCTCTCGCTTCTAGTCCGGCTGCCAACGGGTTCGTAAGAATGTTATATATACGCACTAGCACTTTTAACCCGGTCTTGTATGGCAACACATTTTTTGATTTATATAAGTAAAATTTAGCTTTATAGTTGGATAGAAAATGTATCCATTTATTTTCTTTTTTACCTTGTACGGGAAATATTCTAAATCAATGAAATAGCTTAGACAACTTACCCAAACATTGTAGAACTCGTTTCTAATTAATTTTGTTAAACTGTAACATTATTTTTCGCACATTAAAAATATGATTCACTTTTTTAACATTGGGCGGTAATTAATCCAAATCAAATGAACGCGTAACATTACGTTTTTTATGAATTTTGAATGTTAAATAAATAATTGAAAATGCATTTTTTGGTGGAACACTCATTTCTAATCAATTTTTACAACGAAGTTGTATTTACCGTTATCCACCAAAATTTCGCCGTTGCAAATAGAAAAATTGAAAAACGCCATCTTAAACAAAAATGAAATGAATATATTAAATTAAAACTGACTGATTCGTGCCGTTTTTTTTTTTTGTATTCCACAGGTGGTCTAGCGCAAGCGCCTGCCGGTCAGTCGGCCGGACTGGCCGTGGCCAGCGCCTTAGTCACGCTGGGCAATCCGCGTCGGCCTTCGATCGAGCAGCATCCAAAGGAGCCGAAATCGAAACGGAAGCAGAGCCAACATCCAGACAGTTGTACATAATGAAATACAGTTAACACACAATAATGATTATGATGATAGTGTGTACAATTAGTGAATAGAACCCTAGTATGCTCCAGATTTTCTTTATCTATTTAACACACACACACACACACACACAGCTAGCAAGTTGATAATCCGCAGTTATTATTACTTTAATGCAATTAGTCTAATACCCTAATACAAGCGATGCAAATAATAATAATTCTAATTATTATTAGAATATGATATAATTAAATGATTATTAATAATAACGATAATTTTTAGAAAAAATGACATATTTATATACGAGTTATATACAATTTGATATAGTTGATAGGTGGTCTAGCGTTGCAAATAGTTGTAAATGTTTTATTTATTATTTATACCGAAAAATTTAAAACAAAAATTTTTGTTGTATGTATACATACATATATACACATATATGTGCACGTATATATATGTGTACGTATATATATATATATATTCACATATAGCTTAAGCGTGTTAGAATTTATTTATGCAATTAATTATGTTTCCAGCCCAATTTTTGTCTTTACGTTTTTGCTAGGAACAACAACACAAAAGACATTTTATTAATTTTTTAGCAAAAAAACGGGAAGAAAAAATAGAATTGCGAACTAGAACAAATGTGTGGATATGCTACAAAAAAGCTAAATATTGTGTTCATACATAATTGATATAATTAATAATACTAAAAAAAACACACTTAAGAACAATCAAGTATTTTGTTTCTATCAAATATACAACAAAGAGCAAAGAACGAACAAGAACAAAAATGTCTGTAAATATATAACATATATACATATATATATATATACTATACGTAAATTATGCAGCCTATATACATATTTATATATATATACATATATATATTTGTATGTATTATAGTACATAGAGCAAAAACGCGCCGATAAAATCAGATATGTAATTTTGTTTATGAATTTCAACAAGTTTAATTAAATAAATAAACAAATTTCCATAGATTAGAATAAACAAAAAAATTCACACTAAGCCTAAGGTTTCCACTTGGATAACAAAATTTAAACAAGAACCACAATGAATGCACTTTGTAACTAGAAACAACAGTATAAAACAGAATCAAAAGGCACTTGTCAACAACTTTTAAAGCAAATATATATATATATATATATATATATATATATATATATATACAAAGTACTATATAGAAACCTATAGCTCTTCAGATGTTACAACAATACTAGACAGCTTAATGTCAACTGAACTCATAATAACAATTTTTAATCGAGTTTCGAATTGTAAAATGCGGTTTTTTTTAAATTATAATTTTCATACTTGCCAGCCAGTATCCCTCCTCCCTCCACCACTCTTGTCCCTACAACACACAGAGCGTATTGTAAAGTTAATAAATTTAAAACGCAAAACAAGACTTCATTGTTCTCTTAGAGTTTTAACAATTTTTTCCATTACCAACAACACAAACCTAGATAAAAGTCATTAATAAATATATAAATAAATATATATATATATATATATAATAGTTTATTATAAACAAAATAAAACACAGCAAAATGATGCAATGCCAAGGGCTTTTAATATCATATGCAAATGGGGTTTCATTATTTTTAGCTGGGTGTGCACAACTCGTTAGCATCGTTTTGATATTGACCGACTCAGAGACAGCGCTGGGAGTTGGTGTCATATAAAACCAGCGCACAGAACTTTCACTTTCACCCGTTAAAGACGTCACACAAGTTGGCAGCCGGCAGCTGAATTGGAGGCGTGGCACGGTCTGATATCTGCCCTCTGAGGCAAGACATCAAAATCGATTTGAATTGAGGTATTTCGCTGCATGAAATTATGGCCAAAATCTGAGTGAGACGAGTGGGCTTATTAACTTAGAATTATTGCAAGCCCACAAAATTATTTATAACTGTTTTAACCAATCCTTTGTCTTTTGGGTTGCTCCGTGACGACAAATTTTTTCTCGCATCATGATTTGCTATATTTCTATTTTAAATATAATATGGTATTAAATTAATATATTCCATATTTTACTAATAATTAAAATGCGCTGCCGACGGTTAGTTATATTTATACTTATGCTATTGATAAACTTTGTTTCAAATATTACAATAATATTAAAAAAAAAAAAATTTAAAAATTAATGTTTGCCTTTACACATGCTTTAAAAGAAAATTATTTTATTTTAAAATATTAATATTAAATATTATATAGCTTTTTTCTTAGTTATATTATAAATTTGGCAAATTTCAGGACATAGTTAATGTGCCCACGTAAAACTTTACAAAAATACTCTAACTTATTTAAAGACCGCCCAAAAATTGCGTACGGCATCATTAAACTCTTTCCATGGCTCTTTCTTCTGCACATTTTTTCATCTTTTTCTTTTTGTATCTTTTGGGACGCAGCCTCCGCGTCTTTGGCCATTTGCGTGTCTTTTGTGAGACGGAACTACACGCGCTGCACTTAATTTAATGATGGCTAACAGAGAAGAGAAGATAGGAGGGGAGGGGAGAAAAGCAAAGACGATAGCACAGATGCTTTTATTAATGAAATTAAAGAAGAAAGTCATTGAAATATGGCAAAAGCGTGCGAAACTCCAGCGAAGCGGAAGCTGCCAACAAAAAATGTTTTGACATAGCATCAAAAAATCAACAAAAATTGGATAAAAGCCAACATGCGGTGATAAATCAATGCCCTTGGCTAAGGCTATGTCGCGATATATCCGTAACTACAGACGTCACACTGACTCAGCCCAGCTGAACTGTGGGCTGTGTGGGCCGAGGGGATCGGGTAATTCAACATTAATCGGGTTTACCCCGTTGGCGAGCTAATGCTGGCCAGCGAAGGCTATCACGCACTAGGCTATCTGGGGCCCATAGTAATTACTTTAACTGAACTTTATGAATCGAGCGAGGGAATCAGCACTTAGAAAAAATAGTATCATACAAAATGCTAGTACAAAAGATATAGCAAACAAATTTTTGTTAAAATATGAAATAAATGTTTTTGTATATTCATAAATTACAAGTACAATTTTATATTTATTTCATATATTGCATAAATCAAAACAATACTTTTAAGTTACAAGACGTCCCAAATGTAAGTATAACGTTACGTAGATAATTTACTATATTTTAGTTTTACATACACGAATTTTTAAAAAGCATACAAATTTTGGATTTTAGTTGAAAAATTTTTCAAACTACGTTTAAGATAGAATATGAATTAAAACATTGTTTAAATATGAATTTTGTACTTAGTTTGAAATATATATTTTTTTGAGTATACTTGAAAAACAAAAAAAATTGGCAACGTTTTAAAAACAATATACATTTTTACAAGTTTTCGGAACTTAAAATAGTTTTTGAATGAATAATGCCATACTTGATTTAGGAAACATGAACTTTGACCGGATTTAAACAACATTTGTACTTGGTATGAGTGCAATAAAAGTTGGTTTTTATTTTTCCTAATGAGCGGCTGGTGGGGCGTGCAATTGGGGCATGAATGAGTGGACGCACCTTCGAGGTCTAGCGACCCGTACCAAAAATACCCAACATACGAAAAACTGTCCAAAGCAAAACTTAAAAAATATAAAATAAAAAATGTAAATGCGTCAGTTGTGAGTTTTTCTCGAATTTCGTGTGCAACATGTTGGATCGAACCCAAGCCACCAGCCGAGGCTGGCACCACCATAACGACCAACTGCCAACTAAAAACAGCCAACAGCTCAAATGAGCTGCGTTCGTCGTTGAAGTCGCACGCGAATTTTGAAATTGCCAGCCGCAAAATACGTTACGAGAGAGTTTTGGTTCGCCGTAGAAATTCAAAGTGAAAATCAAATTTAGCTAGCACTCAACGAGTTTGTCCATGTTTACCTGTGTGTGTGAGTGAAATTGTGAAAATTGCAAATTAAAGCCCAGCGCCAAAACAGAAAAAAAAAATAAATAAAAAAAAATAACGCATACCAAAGCCAAGTGCACTTGGATTAAAGCACAAAACCGAAAGGGGCACTTGGCCTGTGCACATATATATGTATATATATACAAGCTAGACATAATTTCACTTTTTATTGGATTAGCTGCACTCTGATTGGACCCCAGCGAACAGGTTTGTTGAGCAATGTCGTCCCCCAGCACATCTTAAATCACAGCGCTTTTAACTGAAATCGAAACTGGGATTTTATCGTGGCAGTCGTAAACATGTCAAATGCTGTTGCCAATCTTGAACCCACAGTTTAAATTAAATCCAAAAACAATCACCTTATTTAAAGCTCAAGGTAACCTTTTGGCATTTGGCTGTTCTAAATTTAAAACACGTTGTGTTCATAACTAATATTTACCCAAACCAAACAAATACGCATTTGAATTTAAGGTGGAGACTGAAGACGAGGGTTGTTTAAAAGATGGGCTCAATAATTCGATTACCGGTCGATTTTTTTTTAAATATATATACAATATTTAAATTTACACGGTTTTTTAAATTATGAAACTCGCCATGAACTGTTATAAAAAAAGTAAAAGAAGTAATCAATTAATTTAATTGTTTTCTTTAGATTATCAAAACTATTTCTAATTAAGAAAAATTATAATTTTGATGGTAAAGTTTTCCTCTTAATGCTAGGTTTTATTTAATATAAATAAATAATCCATAGTAATCAGATTAAACTTTGCTCTTGTGTTATTTCTGGACAAGGTTTCCCATAGTTTGCAATCAAAGATTTTACATAATATACATATATATATAAAGCTGTATTAAATTTCTTTTAAAAAAAATTCCCATACTTTTCAACTTAACAAAAGAGACAAGAAATGTTTATAAAATATCCATGTTTTTCGACCTTAATCAATAAAGGTATCTATAATTTTTGGATGACATCATAATTCAAAAAAAAGCCAAATAGGCTTATTACCCAATAATAATAAACAAACATTGTAAATGGGCGCAGCGTAAAAGCCCAGTCGAGAGTCAAAAAAGTGATACGGGCAATTTCAACTGTTCCCCAAAAAGAAAAAAACTAAACTTTAACTGCGCATAAGCCCAGCAAAGCACCGTTAGGCCAAGCTAGACCCAGTCAAGTTAAAGCTGGAACATTTCGCAAGTGAGTGCACACGCAATAATAACTGTAGCAGAAAACTGTGCAAAAAAATAATAAAAATACAAAATAAAAGCCCAGAGGAAAGCGCCGAAAATCAAGCGATGAGTCAGCTCTAAAGAGCCTCGAAATTGGAACGGCTTTAAAAATACGTAAAGACCATATTAGACAGCTCTTTGGCTTGGCTGTCAAAACTCAGTCAATGGGGGCCTGCAGCTGGAGGATTCTTATGCCCACACAGACTTTAACATATGCATATGTAAAATATGGCTGACAATTGACCCCATTTGGGTAATTGTTAAGCTTTACACTCTACTAACTGTCACACGCTTCAAGTCAGGCCAAGCATATCGTAGCAGCTAATGTGACAGGGTCAAAACCTCTAACAGTTCCTAGCGCATTAGCCGCACTTCAATGGCAGCCAACAAGAAAACTTAGCCAGGTTTGGGTTATTTTTTTGGTGTTTCTTTTTTTTATTTGCCTAACTCGCTTTCTGGCCATGGTGAAATCTTTGGATCTCTGTAAATTGGCGGCGGCACTTGCCAAGTTCAAGTTGGGTTTGCCGTGGCGTGAAATTTGTGTTTTGGCCGCATAGAGCCACAGTGAAAACATTGCAGGTGAACTGCTGTCGCCTGGCCTGGTTTTGCAGAACCTTGCAAGAGCCCAAAAGAAAAGCAGCACACAAAAAAAAAAACTCGTCACTAAAATACCAGCGAAATATTCACTTAAAGTATTGTTTTTTTCTAACTCTGGTTCCGTGTAGAAATTTGCTGTTGGGAAAATGTTGTTGTTGTTGCTGTTGCAGCTTGCATGCCTTTTTTACCCAAAACATTTCACCCAAAAAAATTCGAAGAAAACAAACCCAACCAAACAAAAGACTTAGGCAACAAACTTCTATTGAATTGTTTTGGATTTTATTAGCCGATCAGCTGTTCGGCCAGCTGCTGTGGCAATATAATTGGAGAAAATGCCCCAACGATTAAAGCTGGGGCGACGACGTCGTTTTCAATGGACCGGAAAACGTACGAAAAAAAAGTGAATTTCAACAGTGCTGGCAAATAAATTGTGTACGCTGGCGGCAATTGTAGCATGTAGTTGTTGTTGTTGCTGCCGCTGCTGCTTGGCAAAGTGAAAGCGCAGCAACGTCAACGCCGCAGATTAATCACTCAGCTTCAATGGTGGCAGCAGCAACAACAACAGCCGCTAAATGTTTTGAGAAGACTCGACAATGTGCAGACAATGGCTGCAACCCGTGACCCGAAATGTGCTCGTAACCTCTCCGGCCGTTGGCTTCCGCTTGGCCTATTGCGCAACAAGCGAGCATCTAAATTATGCATCCGAAATGTGCTTTTGTTTTTATTGCTACACATATTTTGCTTGAATTCTTTCAAACATACAAAAAAACCAAAAAAAATAATAATAAACATAGCCTAGTGAAAGTATTTGTATGCATATTTGTTTTTTAGGTTTTGAATTTGAGTTTCTTCTCATGCCCGGTTTCGGTCTCATAAGCGCAGCGCCAGCGTGTGACGTCAAACGTGACAAAGCGTCGCGCTGGCCACACAACATTACTCACACACACACACACACACACACACACACACACACACACTTTTGCTCGTGCACTTAATTTGAACTCTCTTTTTCTTTTGCAGCTGCTGCCACAAAACAGGAAATCTTTTTGGCAACTTTATTTTGTTTTTTTTTTTTTGGTTTTGTTTTTTGAATGCCTGCGCCTCAACATGCCGCCGCATTTTGAACAACGCTGGCTGAAGCTCTTCTCGTGCCGCCTTCTGCTGCTGCCGCTGCTGCTGCTGCTGCTTGTGCTGCAAACTGCGGACGCCAAGCGCGCAAATGGTAAGTAGAACAGCATCAAAGAGGGGCGTGGCCAGGATAAGGGCCCGTTCACATGCAGCAGAGTCAATGACTTCTTGCGGTTGTTGATTTTTTTGTTGCACCAAAAGAAGGTAGTTTAATATTGTCACATGATGTGTAACCACATAAACCGAATCTATTAAGTATCGACATTTTTAAAAGTTATCTAAGTCAAACTTAAATTAGTCCTTATGCTTTAATTAGATCTTTGAATCATATAGCTGTCATGCAAAATATCAGTCGAAAATGGAATTTTTGTATGAAAACCTTTTTTAGTTTTCATGATTTTCGAGCTTTACTAGGCAAAATATTAGCAATATTGGAACACTATATCCTTCTAACAAAATAATTAAACGTTTTTTTTGAGAGATACGAGTAGGTTTTTTTTTTCAAATTGATGAGTAAAATCTTAGAAGAACTGAACCACTAAACCAACACACCCAGTAGCTAACATTCCAAAACTTTTTATTTTTTAAAAAGGGAATTCTTTCTATGTGATTAAGTATAACTGAAAAAGTCTGCAAGAGTATTTAAACTTCAGCGCCGCGAAAACAACTGTTCATTTCTCATTCTTTTTGCCTGTGTTTGGTTTTTTTGTTTTGTCTTTGTTTTTTTTTTTATTTTTTTGGCCAGTCAATGAACTTTTCTTGGTCGTATGTGGAGCAAGTTGGAGTCGTGCCGCGCCGCTCGCTCGTTAAAAGCCAATTGCAATTGCAAAATGCGAGCGGCAATTAGCGTGTTGGAAAATTCGTGTAGAACTCGGGTGCTAAATATATGTATATATAGCACGGCATCATTAAAAAGTGCTTAGCAGGG
>SCDS01000527.1:12709-55151 GCA_004149465.1 Drosophila nigromelanica
TACCACCCCGAGGGGCCTGTTTGTTGTCTATGCGGCTTTTGTTTTCGTTTTCGTTACGCTTCGACCGAAAGACTTAAGCGACAAACTTGATTTCGCTCTACAGCCAAGTAGAATAAATCACGTTCCCCGTTGTTGTTGTTCCTGTTGTTGTTGTTGCTGTTGGAGTTATTATTATTTTCTTTTAATTGGTTTTTGTTTTCATTCACCAAGCGAAAACCGAATGCCGCGCGACATTCGATCCAAATAAATAATCAAAATGAACACGCTGCCAAAAAAAAAAACAAAAACTTTCATTTAATTTCTGGTGAAAAGAGCTAAAAAACCAAAAAAAAAATTAATAAATAAATAAAAATAAGTTCACACAAGCGAAAAAAAAACATGGCACAAATTTAGCAATTAGCATAGCAGTAAAAATACAAGCCGGATGCTTGTGAGACAATCAAATAATATGGGAAATCAATAATAAGGCGAGTACATAACTATAGCAATAAACGATAACTGTAACCATAAACAATATGATACGAAAAATAAATATATAGAGTAAACTAATAGAACATACCAAGAATTGTGTGCCTCAAAGTCCTGCTAAGCTACAAATTTATTAACTTGCGATCAAATTTCTTATATCAGCAACGATTTTGTGTACCCAACAAGACTTAGATGATTACTGTATCTTAGCAACGTTATCTCAGAGATGAAAAGTCTTCTGGTTTATTTATAAGCAAACGAATACAAGAACCATACATAAGAAATTGTAAATCGCTCGTGTTTTCTTACTTTTTTTCTTACTTTTTTTAAAATTTTTTTTTGAAACTTACAAAAACTAGTTTCCAAAAGGTCTTCTTAATTTGGGTCCTTCGTTTGGAAACGTAGTGCACAAGGTTTTAGGTATTGTATCTTTTTGTCTTCAACAGTCTATCTTCCCTCTCAAGGCATTCATGTTAGTTAAGATTGCGGCCTTCGCAAACAAATTAATCAAAAGTTTTACTTACTAGCAACAATTGTTGGAATGGATAAATGAAGAAAAAATATTAATTTGAATATATTCAGGATGTGTTTGTGGATGTCAAGTAAATGTCACAGCTAAATTGGTTCAATTGCAGTGGCAATTGTAATTGTAATTGCATTACAGATAATGCATTACGTGGCCGATGATGGACAGCGACAGAAACAGACCGAAACTCAGCGAACGCGTCGTCGAATTTTACGAAATGCCAAAAAGCAACGTTGCGTGTAGGAAACAGCGGGTGGGCAGGGTAGGTGCGGGGGGAGGGGGGCGGTTTGGTTAAGATTTGTGAGTTGAGTTGAATTTGCCACAATTACATAAGCATTGAGCGGGCAATAGACAATGACTGTGCCTTATGTAGAATGCTCAAAGCAAAGCATCCACAACTGGCGTTAATGGTTCGGGCCATTTCAGTAAATTGCGCATACGCCGCTTTGGCCAAGAGAAGCACGCGTGCGCATACAAAGCGCTCAATGTTGGCCCTGAGAAAACAAAACAAGAAACGGCAGCAACAACAACCCGAAACAACTGAAAACTGCCAACAACGGCGAGCAACAATTTAAGCCAAATGCCGCTGGCAGCTGACAATTGTATAAAATTTTTAATTTCAATTTGGTCTTGTTACTTGTTATTGTTGTTATACCCTCTACTAATTAGTGGTTGAAAAGGGTTTCAGCTGTGCAAGTTGTATGTAACAGGCAGTAGGAGGTCTTAAAGCATGATCAATAATAATAAATAATTTAAAGGGAAAATTTAAATTTTGATACTTGTTCATTAATTTACGCCATACAAAAAAAGAATTTATTGAAAATTAATTTTTATCCCATGATTAAAATGCCATCAATTATGAAAATCGGAAAATCAAAAATAACTAATTTTTTTCAATAAAAAAAGTTCAAATCTTATATTTTAATTATTAGGGGCTACATGAAAGTCGGCTTAGATTTAACGAAGTTATGGAAGTTTGAAATATTTACTATGGATTTTTGGCAGAAAAACTTACCTTCTCCGAATTTTTTAAGTTTTTTTTTTTAACTTACTTTGACACCCACCAATCGACAATAAAAACAAAAATTTGGGAATCTAAATTTCTTAGAAAAAAATTTTTTAATAAAGGGCGATTAAAACCAAAAAATAATATCTAGAAAATATTAAATGCGTAAATTTTGAGTGCAGAATTGATTAAGGGGATAAACCATGACGAAAATGTCACAGCATATGAAAATCGGTGCAGTTCTGACAAGGGGATCTGAATGCAGAGTATCGTTTAGCCGCGTGCACGCGTCTTGACCATGTTAACCTGTTGGCAGTTGTTGTTGTTTCGTTGAATACGAGCGCGTCACGTTCGCGAAAAGTGAAACTGACGTCGCCGTTGGGTTTTTTTCTGCAGCAGTTGAATAACACGAAAGTGTGCCGAATATCCCCTCTGACTCACAGTTGCCCCTCCACTGTTTGTATGCTTGCAGCCAATTTAACTGCCTGCCAGCATCTGCGACGGGCGGAGACGCGCCGCGCGAAGGCGCTGCAGCAACCGCTTGGGGCGGCTGCGGTGCGCATTCCGCGCTGCCGCAAGGGCGGCGAGTTCGAGAGGATCCAGTGCGCCAAGGAGCGGACGGGCGAGGATTGCTGGTGCATCGATGAGTACGGCGTGGAGCTGCCGGGCACCAGGAATGCGACACGCGCCGGCGTCCAATGCCAGGAGCCGGCGCATTGCGCCGCCTCCGCTTGCCGCATGTTCTGCCCATCGGGCTTTGCGCGGGACGCGCAGACGGGCTGCTCGGTGTGCCGCTGCCGGGATCCCTGCGACGGACTGGAGTGCCCCCACGGACAGACCTGCCAGCTGCAGGAGGTGCACTGCAAATCGGAGCCCTGCCCACCGCTGCCCACGTGCAAGAAGGCGCGCTCCCTGGCCAACTATTGCCCCGCCGGGCTGCCGCTGGCCATCGAGGAGAGCGTCCGGCCGTTTCTGTGCGGCCTGGACGCGGGCAAGCCGCAGTGCCCGCCGCTCTATCAGTGCATGGTGGAGTCGGGCAACGATTATGGCGTCTGCTGTCCCAGCGCGATGACCTTCCAGAAGCCGGGCATCTGCCCGGCACCGGAGCAATCGACGTACACGGAGCGCACGGGCTACATGTGCGGCGCGCCGTGCAGCCACGATCTGGAGTGCCGCAACCTGGAGAAGTGCTGCTTCACCAAGGGCTGCCAGTTCAACCAGTTCAACTGCCAGCAGCCGAGCAACGTGACCGGATGCCATCAGGCCAAAGCGCTCGCCGATGTGCTGGCGATCAGTGAGCGCGAGGGACGCGGCTATGTGCCGGATTGCAACGGACCCGGCGGACAGTACGCGCCCAGGCAGTGCTCCAGAAATGGGCTCGTCTGCTGGTGCGTCGATCCGCGCACCGGCCACAAGATCAAGGAGTCGATGGGCGCCGCCAACAGCGTCAACTGCGACGGCTGGGAGAACATGATCAGTCGCTCCTATGCCCGCAGCTTCCAGATGGAACAGTGCGACACGAACATCTGCGCCGCCGTCTGCGAATACGGTTTCAAGGTAGGCAATCCGGATTCAACTCAGCTTAAGTCCAACTGCTTGATTGCTTTGATTTCGCCCCATCTGTAGAACGATCACAACGGCTGTCCCACCTGCGAGTGCTCGGAGCCGTGCGAGGGCTTCAAGTGCGCCCTCGGCTCGCACTGTGAGGTTGCCACGGATCCGCTGTGCGAATCGGGCTCCTCGCTGTGCGCCTCGTGGCCCGTCTGCAAGCCGGATCTGGCCTACTCGAATCCCTGTGAGATTGGCACACCGCTCGCGGACACTGTCAGCGGCGAGGTCATGTACTGCTTTGAGGAGCGACAGGCGCGCAGCTTCCAGCCGACGGCCTTCTTTGAGCCGGAGCGGGATCCGCAGGCCAAGCAGGGCCGATCCATGAGCAACCGGATCGTGTGCCCCGATCAGTACAAGTGCACCAAGCTGCACCGCGAGCTGGAGAGCGTCTGCTGCCCGCTGCCCGAGCAGAGCACAGCTGCCGATGATCAGCCGACGACAAGACAACAGACCAGTGAGTATTCAAAGCATTCGTTGTTCCAAACCATTCAGCTTAATTGCAATCGTTTTTACATTTTCCCAAAATCAGTTTAAGTGGATTTTTATGCATACCCCCAATCAGTTAGTCTATCAATCAGTTTTTCAACTCAGTCAATCATTCAAATAATCATGAATATATATCATATAGCACAAATAGCTCTGTACATATGTATATTTGTATACTTACCCCCAATCAGTCAGTCTGTCAATCAATCCTTCACCTTTTCAATCATTTATACAATTAGATAAAGAATATATCAATCAATCAGGCAGTCAATCAACACAAATAGCTCTATATATGTGTATATTTATAAACAATCAATCAAATCAATCAGTCAGTCTATCAATCAGTCTTTCACCTTTTCAATCATTCATGCAACTAGATACTGAATATTTCAATCAATCAGTCAGTCAATCAGCACAAATAGCTCAATATATATGTATATTTTTATACATACCCCCTCAATCAATCATTCAATCAATCAATCAATCTGGTGCTTGCAATAATTGTCGCCTTTGTTTCCATCACAGTGTGCGAATACCTGCGCGACTTCTCGGAGCGCATGGAGGGCACCGAGGCGGGCATGCAGCTGGCCGTGGCGGCGCCGCGCTGCACGGACGAGGGCGACTACGCGGGCCGGCAGTGCGAGCTGCGCAAGATTCGTGTGACGCGCGCCGAGCAGCGCCAGATTCTCGAGGAGAACACCATCCGGCGCATGCGCATGCTGCTGAGCGGATCGAAGCGCAGTCGGCGCGACGCGGAGCGGCTGAAGCTTTACCGCGTGGACGACAGCGCACTGAAGGTGCACGTGGCGGGAGCGGGAGCGGGAGCGGCGGCTGTGGCGCCGGCGCAGGCGATGGGCCGCAGCGCCAAGGTGATCGACATGGGCGCCGAGCGGCAGCAGAGCCTGGGCCAGCTGTTCGAGACGGACGTGAAGAAGGTGGCGCCGGCTTCGAAGCGACCCAGCACTGGTGCCGACCTGGTGGAGATGGAGGTGGAGCAGTGCTGGTGCGTGGACAGCTTCGGCACCGAAATACCCAGATCGCGGGGCTACAACGTCAGCGACGCCAGCTGCCAGGAGCTGCGCGAGCAGCTGGACTGCCTGGACCTCACCTGTCGCATGGGCTGCGAATATGGATTCGCCCTGGATCCGAGCAGCCGCTGCCCGGCCTGCCAGTGCCGCGATCCCTGCGAGGGCGTCACCTGCGGCCAGGGCAAGGAGTGCCGCATCGTCGACGTCAGCTGCGAGGGCGAGTACTGTCCGCCGGTGCCCGCCTGTCTGCCGCGCAAGCCCGGCCAGTGCCCGTACCTGGTACCGCCGGGCCCCACCGACAATCTGGATGCGAACATTTGCGCCTACGAGTGCCGCACGGATGCGCATTGCGAGGGCAGTCGGCGCTGCTGCTCGAACGGCTGTGGGACGCAGTGCGTCGAGCCGCAGCTGAAGACCGCCTGCCAGCATCTGCAGGCCATTCAGCTGCACCAGAGCTCCGAGCTGGGCATACCCGCACGCCAGATGAGCGTGGCCCAGTGCGATGTGGTTACCGGCAAGTGGGAGCAGGTGCAGTGCTCCCCGGATGGCCACTGCTGGTGCGTCGATGAGCAGGGTGTCCAACTGCCGGGCACGCGAGTAAAGTCGCCGGCGACGCCCATTTGCCGGCCGAACGCCAGCTACGCGTGCAGGCCGAGCAACTGCAGCAGCAGCAGCAGCAGCAGCAGCTGCGAGAGCGGCTACCAGGTGGATGAGCACGGCTGCCCCAGCTGCGAGTGCCGCAACTACTGCGACGAGGTGAGCTGCGCCAGCGACGAGGAGTGCCAGCTGATCAGCGTCGAGTGCGTGGACACGCCCTGCCCCAGGATGCCCATCTGCGTGCCGCGACGCGAATCCGTCTGTGCCGAGGGCAAGCCGCTGCAGCAGGGCCCCGACCAGGACGTCAGCTGCGGCCCGCACAACGAGCAGGAGGCGTGTCCCACGACGCACACCTGCCAGCTGAATCCGGTGAGCAATCGCGGCGTCTGCTGTGCCAAGACGCGCGACGTCTGCTTCGAGTCCATCGATGAGCTGTGCCTGGCCAGCAATCGCACCGCGCGCAATGCGACGCGCTATCGCTTCAGTCCCAAGGCCAACAAGTGCGTCCAGCTGCACATCGATGCGTCGGCGGCGCCCTGCCAAACCAAGAATCTCTTCCACAACGAGCTGGCCTGCAACTCCGTGTGTCCAGGTGAGTCTGCCAAGGATTATCCTCCTGTACAAGAAAACAAACTGAAGCTATTCCTACTTAAATCAAGCCAACCAGGTGCTTTGAACCTGCACAGAAAGAACAAAAATAATCAAAAATTTCGACCTGCAACTTGGCTTGAACCAAGTAAAAAAATTCTCATTTCTAGACGAACATTTTAAGAACGTAAAATCTTAAACCATTCTTTATATGGTATGTTTTAAAGAACGGAACAGCGTGGAATCAAGTATAAAATTTCTTGATTCAAGCTTGAGTTAATCTTGAAACAATCCCATTATAAACTTGAAATAAAATTCACAAAACATTAATACAGAATATTAGCAGCTTAAAACAGCTTAAACAGCTTAAAATATCGTTTTTGTAATTAATGAGAGCAGAAGTGGACGTGGCCAAAAATTTTCGATTCGAATTATTGAAAAGGCTCTAGCTCCAAAATTGTAGGAGTATAGATAATTCCGAGATCTTTGTGTTTTAAAAAACTTTTGGTACGACATTTATATTTAATCTTTATATTTATTTTTAATCTGTCTACACAAAAGTCTTTAAAACTGAGCTAGATATATAGATTAAATCAAGCTACCACACCCCTAAAAAATATTGATACTTTATCGGACACAGATATAAACGTGATATAAATTCATCTGAATTTCAATTCTCGGACAGACGCACCCACTACAGACAGATTTCTTACAACTTTCTCTAAAGTTAGAGAATAACAAAATGTGAAAGACCAAAAAACAATGTTTTTCAAATTTTTTTCGACTGCGAACGAGCATTGCACAGCCGGTTACACCCGATGTACTGCATGTAGCTTATAATTGATGTTCTGTCTTTCGCAGTGCTCACCCAGTGCGAGCGTCTGAAGCTGAAGAATAGCTTGGCCGCCCAGCGCAGCGGCCACTCCTCGGTGTGGTTCCAGCCACGCTGCGATCCCGTCACCGGCCACTGGAGTCCCGTGCAGTGTCTGGGCAAGCAGCCCGCGCTGGCGAGCACGCCGCGCACCACAGAGATCGTGAGTCGCGCCTTCGCCGGCAGCCGGAGCAGCGCCGCGGAGCAGCTGTCCAGCGCGTACGGCGTCTGCTGGTGTGCGGATCGCAAGGGAGCGCCGCTGAAGGGCACGCTAACCCGGGACACGGAGCCCGTTTGCAACAGTCGCCAGGCGCGCAGTCGCCACAACTTGCAGCTGGGCGATCCGCTCATGGAGCAGCTAATCTCGCAGCTGACGCAGCTGAACGATCTGGATGTGGATTTCGATGAAGTGGTGGCCACGCTACCCACCACCAGCACCACCACCACCACCAGCACCACCAGCAGCACCACCACGGCGGCTGTCACGGCCACCGAGCGCGTCCTGGAGCTGGCCAACTCGCTGCTGGACTCGCAGCTGTCCGTGTTGGACGCCGCTCCGCTGCAGCCGATGCGGCTGAACACGACGCGCTGTCGCGCACTCGCCGCGACGGCCACGTTCCCGGTTAGCTGCGATGAGGCGGGCGCGTTCCGGCCGCTGCAGTGCAGCGGGCACAGCTGCTGGTGCGTCGATGCCGCCGGCAACCAGCTGCTGGCCACGCACATCTTCAACACCGGCGACAGGCGCTGCGATCCGGTGCCCATCGAGGCGGTCGCCATCGAGCTGCACATGGCCAACAGCAGCAGCGCGGACAGCGTGCGCAACGTCTACGAGTCCGTGCGGCGCGAGCTGCAGCAGCTGCTGGGCGATGCCCTGGAGAATCTGCGCGTCCAGGAGAACTTTGACGGTTCGGCCATCGTGCGCTTCGAGCTGCACAACGAGGCCAAGGTGGACACGGCCTTCGCCATCGAGACGGCCATCCAAGCGGGCGGCTTCCAGCTGCTCGGCGGCCACTTCCGGCCGGACCTGACGCGCTCCCACTTCGTTCATCGCACCGCTGTGCCGCCCGTGGCGCAGGCGGCCACGGCCCCGGTGGAGTCCGTCCAGCTGGCCATGTTCGTGATGGCCAGCTGCTCGGCGTTCCTCGTCAGCGTCTTTGTCGTCTACGTGATGCTGAAACGCGGCTGGCACAAGACCCTGCACAAGAACGCCCACGACTATCCGAAGGGCGTGGCCGGCGGCTGTGAGAAGCCGCTCGACTACTCGCTGCCCATCTTTGTGCTCGACGACACGCAGCCGGAGAGCGTTAAGGCGGCCAAGGCGTAGGGCGTTAGTTAGTGAAATCAATTTGTAAATACATTTCGGACCAGACGCCGCTTGGCGTCGCCACGAGTGTGTGCGTGTGTGATATATGTATGTATATGTACTTTCTAGACTCATAAGACGACTAATTTATGAATAAAGCTTTATAATCGAAACTTCAAAATTTTTAAAATAATTATTTTGCATTGGATGTGGCACGTTAAAAAACGGGTTTTTTTTGTTTTGGCCATTAAAATGAAAATAAAAAAATAAAAATATATGTATGTAAAGAATATATCCATTTTATAAAAAACAATCAATAAACACAGTAGTTTTCAAAGCACGTTGCTGCGGAACCTATTACAGGGCATTTTCTAGTTGGGCAGTCTCTTCTATAGCAGTTATACCTACTGTAAGTCTATTCACCAGAGTCAAGGTTATTGCTTAAAATTTTAGCTAAACATTTAACACCTATATTCCACCTTTATGGGATATTTGCCTCAATGGATTTCTTTAAAACAATTCAAATCGTTGCAAATGAATGTTAATTTTTGGCGGAAGTTTCCCTATTTCCGTTGAGGTTGTCTTTAATTTTTCATTTTCATATAGATATCTGCACTTTATATTAAAGCATGGAAAGCGAAAATGTTCTGTTTTAGATTCCACTTAAATTCAACTTTTCCATGTGAAATTTGTCAAAATCTAATCATATGAAACTTACGAAGTTTAACTATAGGTTCGCCCATGTATAATATTAATCTATAAACATATATATATATTAAATAAATTATAGTTTACAGTGAAAAAATAACCCACACTTGTCAGCAAACAATTTAGATTTTGTATATTTAATAATACGTTTCCATACATATCATTATGATCTGTTATCGATCTGATTCGTTATCATTATCAGTATACATGCATTAATAACATTCATAAATTTTGGCTTCACTTTATCAATAAATTTAATCAGATTGATCTGTGTTCTTTTTGTGTGTTTTGTGTATAGATAGTGTATATATGCATTTTTATGTATATGTAAATCGTAGGCTATACGCTAAAACGGCGCTGGTTCTCAAAGAGCATCACCAAGCCAAACCGTTAATATCTCAAAAAAAGAATACATTATTAAATTAATTAAAACATAATTAAAATATATGTATATTATATGTTAGTTCTTTAGTTTTCCGAGCAAAATAGTTTCAGTAGAAAAAAATGCAATACTCATGGTTACAATTGGAAAAGATTTTCAATTTTCCTTTTTGAAAATGCAATTGCTTATAATATCTATGTGTGCGTGTGAATGTTTGTGGAGTTTAGAGAAAGCGAGAGAGTTGGAAATTGAAGTGTTTAGCTCTAAGTTTAGCAAAGAATAATCAATTATGTGGTATCTATTTAGTTATATTTGGACTATTTTCTACTTAACAACTAGTTGCATGCAATTCAAACATTAATATCTTTAAAAACTTTTGTGTTTAGTTTTTAGTTTTAAGAAGCATGCCTTTTTTAAAATGGCTCAATATCATAATGTATAACTGTATGCGTGCATATGTGTGTGTGCTGGATATAGGAATATATCCCAAGTGTATACAGTGAAAGCTCCACTAACTGACTCATTATTTATATTAACTCATTAATAAATTCTTTTTTTTGCATTAAGATTTTGTTTTTTTTTTTCAACTATCTTCTTTTTAATGCAATTATTTCTTTTGGCACAAAAACTTTTCTAGAAAGAAACTTTTTAAATTTAAACGGAAAACTTTGTCAACACGCACAAGTTTATCATTTGCCATTTTCATAAATTATTCACAAATAAAAAAATTGTACAATTAAACCGACATAATTGACAAACATTTTTTCGCACTAATATGGAACATTTTTTTTTATCTACTATTTTCATAAATCAATCCGAAAGATGCAAACATGTTGAGAATCTCGAAAAGTGTGAATTTATATGAATACAATCTTTTATAGAAATGTAATTTGAAGATTTTATATCATTTATCGTATATTTTTCTACGCAGAAAAATAACTGAAAAGTGGCTGTTCATTTAGAGAGCTTTCACTGCATAAATGTGCGTGTGTGTTAAACAAATGCATTTAAATGGAAGATATGCCTGTATAAATAAAATATATTTTTTGGTTACTTGTTTAGTTGCCGTAGTTGGATAATTACGTAGAAATCTTAAAAGAAATGCGTTTGCCAATTGGCCAAATGGCTCAAATGTGCGCACAACAAAAGATACGAAAAAAGGACGAAAAAGGAGCCGCAATTAGCGACATCTACTTGGCAGGAGCTGCTCCCCCGCCGGCCGCAGCATTGTTGTTGTTATTGTTATTATTATTGCTGTTGCGCGCATTTCTGAAGCCGCCAAAGGGAACGCTCGCACGCTGATCCTCCATGCGACCACTCTGCACCTTCATGATGAGCGAAAAGAAATCCTCATCCGGCACGGTGGTGCCGCGTCCGGGCTGGCCGCGTGCGCCCGCCGCAGCAGCCGCTTGCGGCGCCTGCAGCTGTGGCGCCTCCGCATCCATGGTGACGTTGGGGCGCGGCAGCTCGGAGCGTTGCTCCTCCAGTCGTGAGCCCTGGCAGCGCATGAGCATGTCCAGAAATGCATCGTCCGGCTGTTGTGTGGTGGTCGCACTGCGCGCCAGCGGCGGATGTCCAACGGCCGGCGGTACACCCGACGATGGCGACTTCAGGCCCGGCAAATTGGTGGGGTCCACGAACAGCGAGTTCTGCTGCACCAGCGGCTTGCGTGTGGCGCCCGCACCGACGGCGGCGCCGCCTGATCCGACGGTGTTGATCTTAATCGAGCAGCGCTGGTCGTCCATGCGCTTGGACTGCGAACGCGACAGCAGCTCGAAGAAATCGTCCTCTTTGGCTTTTGTGGGGGCGGCCGCCTTGTGCATCTCCTCCTGCAAACGCTTACCGTCCGGCGTGATTTTGATAAGGTCCAGCTGCTCCATGCTCTGGCGACGCACGCGAACCTAGGCACATGAGAATTAAATGATGTCTCGGCTTGTCAGCGTCCACTCACCATGCGTCCCTGCGAGTTCTCGGAGCTGTCCGATTGATGTCCGCTGGCCGAGTGATCCGAGGCGCTGGAACGCTCCTCATCCTGTGTGGGCGTAAGCTCCGCCTCCGGCAAGCCCAGAATCTTGCGTAAATCGGAGATATTAACACGCGCCGTTGTCTCCCCAACTGGATCGTGCAGCTCCTTGGCCAGCTGCAGATGGGATTCGGCAAATTGGAGCGACTTCTCGTTGTTGCCAATGGCCGAATGGGCATTGCCCAGCGACCAGCAGGCGCGCGCCTCCCCGATGCGATCGCCCAGCTCCTGGGCAATCGCCAAATGACGATGATGGTACTCAATGGCCGTGGTGAACTCGTGCAGCAGCGTGTACGTATTGCCCAAACTGTAGCACGACTGCGCCTCCACCTCGCGCTCGCCCAGCTCTACGGCCAGCGCCAGCGTGCGTTTATAATGCTCAGCCGCATCCTCGAACTGGCCCAGAAAGATGTGCGAATTGCCCAGATTGCTGTTGGCGCGACGCTCCGCGGCGCGATCCCCGAATTCGCGAGCGATGCGCAAACGCTCCTGATGGTGCTCAATGGCAGCCTGCATGGGGGAGAGAGACTCTTAGAATTTGCCGACAACAATGATGGCAACGCCCACCTGGAAATCGCCCAGCAAATAGTAGGTGTTGCCCAGATTGCCACAGGCGCGTCCCTGTGCGCCGCGATCGCCCAGATCGCGCATCAGCTGCAGATTCTCCTGGTAGAACTCGACGGCTCTGGCCAGCGCCTCCTTGACATCGTCGCCAAACTTGCCCGGATTACGCTGGCCGAGATGCTTGCCCTTGGCGTGGTAGACATTGCCCAGATTGTAGAGGGCACGGCCCTCGGAGAGGCGATCGCCCAGCTGGCGGGCGAGCGTCAGATGACGTTCACAGCAGATGGCCGCCTCATCGAAGCGACCCATCACCTTCAGGGTGTTGCCGAGATTCCCCGAGGATTTGGCCTCGCCCAGTTTGTCGTTCATCGATTTGGCCAGCGTTAGGTCGTGCTTGTGGTACTGCATGGCCTTGGCATAGTCGCCCAAATAGAAGTAGGCATTGCCCAGCTGCGAGTAGATGGCCGAAAGGGTGCGCAGATCGTCGGTGCCCGCCTGAATGGCTGCCTGGAAGAAGGCGACGCCCGCGCGACAGTCGCCCGCCTTGCACAGGCGTTCCCCCTCCAGCGCCAGTTCCAGGCACATGCTTGAGCCACCCTCGGAGCCGTGATGCGAATTGGAGTCGAGGCCGCCGCCAATGCCCATGGTGGACACATTTTCCGCCGATGCGGACAGCGAGGACATGGCTTTGTTTTTGTTGTTGCTGCTCTGAAACTGTGACTGTGACTGCGATTTTAAAGACTGCACCGCATGCAGAGAGAGTTTTGGCTGCGAATACGTTGCTGTTGTGCTCTTAATTGCTGCAATTAATCACTTTTCTTTACCGTTTTTGCAAATCAATTGGGTTTCGTTAATTTCATTCTGATTCACTTTGCCAGTCGATTAATTACTATCGAGCAGGGCGTTGCCAGCTAGCTGAAAGATCATAGTGTTGCCCCATCGATGTAATTTCATTTCGGTGCACACAAAAAAAAATTAACTTTTGCTCATTATAACTAAACGCAATAATCAAACTGATCTCATTTGTAATCTTATTCTTACCTTAGTTACAAATATGCATATACATATCCATAGCAAGCAGCCAGTTAGTATTCTGTTGTACATTTGGCAACACTGTACGCAAGACTGAACGTACAGCGACCCCTTTAAAGATGGCGTCACTTTCTACTGTGTCTGTGTGAACAATCCAAGTTGCCGCTTGACAAAATTGAAATTTTTTGGCATAAAATATAATCACCGGCTGCACTAAATGGTCGCAAAGTGTCAATAAAAGTGCCAGGAATGATTTACAATTGAAATTGTGACAGGTGTGTGCGCCATTGTCAACGCAAATCACAAACAAAAAAACAAAAGTTGAGCAAACGCAAAACGCACTGTGAAAAAATGCGAATGTCGTTGTCGTCGTCGTTGCTGCTGTCGCTGTCGCTGTCGTCGCCGCTTTGAGTGTACGTGCGCCGCGTTTTGCACGGCAGCTGCGCTGCTACCACAAATTAAAAGGTGTCAATTTGTTATAAAATAAAATCAGCATAAATTAATACAGCACCGCTAAAGCTTGGCCAGCGTCAACGTGCTAAATTATATAAATTAAATAAGCAAAAAAAAGGCAAATAACTGTGCCCTGTGTTAAAATTCTGCTAGTGGGAGCAGCCAAGAAAGAGAGAGCGAGTGAGCACGCACGCTCAAACAAAAAGTTCGGGAGAGCGGAAAACAATCATTTGTGGTGAGTGTTGTTGTTGCCAGGATGGTATTTCAAAATTTCTAATAGCCGCCCGGCTAAACGCTACTGTATATCATACAAATTTTAAAACTTGCCTACTAAATATACATATATACATATATATACATACAATTGTATATAGAAGAAAAGTACGTGATTGTGTGTTTTGATTATTTTAAAAGTTTTAATTTGTTTTCTGATTTTCTTGTGAACTCACGAAAATTCTTCTATACATATAGAGTTGTTATTTCAATGCAAATTCACCACACCCCATACTGGTGAGCTCTTTTGGAGCTCGCTCAGTATTTGAATATAAATATGAGTTTGTATGTATGTGTGTATTAGTGTTAGTGTTAGTGATTCACAAAAGCAACAACCCCAACAAATTATCTCTACTACACATTTTTGCTACTATTACTATACGCCAACAACAACAAGAACAGCGCGACTGCAGCTGCTGCTGCTTCTTCCTCGGTTTCTTTCTCTTCTCACCTGTCGCCAAACACATCGTTATCTTCCCAGTGTAGCCGTATTGCAAAAAAAAAAAAAAACACGTAGCTGCCGCTTTTTACAGTTCTTCTTTATGCTTGTTCTTCGTGCTTTTTTCATTCTTTTTCTTGTGTCTTTGCTTTGCTGTCCGTTCCGTGCACTAGCACTGTGGGGCTCTCGAGCTTTAGGGGAGACCGCACACACACACACACGCTCCCAAATACATGCATGCAGAAGCAGCAGCAGAGAGCGCAAACCGAAAAAAACGGCTTTCTTTGTGCCGCAGCAGCAGTGATGTCGCGACGTCGTTTTAGTTGCCGTACGTCGCTGTCGTCGTCGGTTGGGCGCAAGTAATCCGAGTGAGAATACAAAAAGGAAGCAGAATATCAAATAAAAAATACAAAAAAGAATCAGCTAAACATATTTCTACAACTAAATGCAAATATAGATGCAAAGTGCGCAATAAATAAATGTGCAAAAGGTGTAAATAAATGTATATGTGCCTGCTTAATAGTGCCTACATAATTACGAATACAATACACACACACATTAGGGGGACCGCCGGCAACAATTGAAATTCGTTTGTGCTTTTAAATACTTTTTTTATTTTTCAAAGTATATTATTTTTAGAATATCGATTTTGTAGGCTGCCCGCAGCCGGAGCTGAGCCAGAGCAAAGCAGCAGCCACATGTGTGTGTATATGGGTGTGTGTGTGTGTCACAGGCAATAAAGAATGTGTTAAGATTATGAGCATAACTCATATAGACAAAAGCGTTACCTAACTGCCGTGCAAAGCGAAACCAAAAAATAAAAATAAATAAAATAAAACAAATAATACAAAAACAATGGGTATAGAACTTAAGTCGAAAGTCTCCTATTTTTATTTTCTATTCTATTCGTTTTGCGATCAGAGCAACTGCTTCTACTGCTCCCCCATTCTCTTTATATACATGTATTTGCTCTCCCGCTCTGCTCTGCTGTCAGTGCTGCGCCAGCACACGTCGTCGTCGTCATTCTTATTGGCATTTTTGTTCGTATTTGATTCTTATATTTCACCTACATTATTACCATATACACTCACACAGCACTCAAACACACACACATACACGCACTCTCATAATTCGCTGCTGTGTTTTGCTATTCGCTTTTCGCCTCTTGCTTTTAGCATCGTATTCGTTTTAACAAGATCTCTGCGACGACTGCCCTACGCCCACGTCGCAGTCTCCGTCTTAGTCGCTGTCGTCGCTTATACTTTACATATGTTTTTGTTGCCTGCCTCTGCTACTTTTGGCCCCTGCAGCAAATGCTAAAATGTGCAACTTTAAAGAGAACTGACCAAATCGTTTTTGCAATTTTGCGTTATAAAATTTTATAAATAATTTGTTAAATAAAAGTCGCTGCGAAACTGAGATATGCCAAATATTTATTATTTGCACACGCACATGTGAACTAAAACGGAAGTTACCGCCTGCCGCTGGCCACCTGCCCACAGAGGGCGCTCCATTTTGGGCGTTTGTTCTATTTCCGTCGTATTCCAATTGTACAGCACAAAGAACGGGTTCTAATTGGCTGAGTGACGAACCTGCTCGCCCAATTAACAAGTTTCGATTGAGCAGTTACTGGCATCGCAGCGCTGCCAGACCCGCTCGAAATTAACACAATTGTGTGAAATATGCATAAGATACACATGATATACATAGTATATATATTTACATATACACACACATGCAAATGTGGCCACATTTGGTTATCAAATATTTGCCTAACAAGCCACAATTTATCGATGTCTACAACGTTTTATTATAATATTTCATACTGTCGGACTAGAAAAAAAATAAACAAGTGAATCTATAAAATTTGTATTTGTCGTCATATGGAACGTGACTTTTACTCGAAGGCGCTGTCATTTGCAATTGCGATTGTTTTTATTGCCTTTGTGCAATCAATTTCGCGATACATTTTTCAGTTGTTGAGCTTTAAATTAAGATATATAAAATCGGTACATTTGAATATGCTACAAATAATTGAAAACTGTATTCTTGCTTGTTAAATACGATCAATTAAAATAATTGCAAATTAAACTAAAAGTAAATTATGTTTTCAAAAGAATTGCAACTGTAATTAAAGCTAACATTTTATTTACTTCCACTACAAATCCCCTTCGTATTATCGTGTATGGCCAATTAACTAATGACTTAAGTCTATAAACGGCATTTATATCCCTGGATGCCAAAGTGTAGGCCTAAAAATGTCATAAACATTTCTCCACAGTTGCTGCATAGCGGTTTCTGTTTAAATATGAAGCTTTAATTATCATCAAATTACTGAAGCAGTCGACCTGCTTTTTGTACACTTTCTTCTTCTTCTCATTGTTGTTGTTATTTCTGTTGTCTGGCTGCAACTAAAGAGCGTGCTTAAAGCCAATTTGCCAGCCAGACAGCCAAGGCGTCCGTCTCTGTGGGCAACCTTCTTAACCTTTATATGCAACGATATCTGGTTTCTCTTTATACTTTATTCACATTCAGATACGAGTAACAGGCAGCAGGAGAGATCTCATATTCCTTTTAGAATATTTAACTAGTAAACGAAATGATCTTAGTTCGTTTTAACATCGTTTTAAGCTTTTATATTCTTTATAAACATATCCTTAAAAACAAGAAAGAAAGAAAAAATAAATCAGCGCTAGCCAAGGTTTGGAATTTTAATTTATTTCATAGTAAAATTATAAATCGAAAAATGCGTTCTAGTATAAAATTATTTTATATATTGATACATCAACTTTTGGGATTAGAGTATTTTACAGCCAGAGAAAAACCAACTACAATGTTCTAATTTATTTGTATTTTATATTATTTTTGTTTTGTTTTGGTTATTTGTTATCGTTTAGCTGCAGCTGCCTTTTTCTGTGTTTCGTTGAATCACGTTGTGCAGCAGCAGTTGTTGTTGTTGCATCTGCCCCATATAAAAGGAAACTCCAAAATGCTGTAAGCGGTCCAATTGAAGCCAACAGCAGCCTTATTTCACGCTTTTGTTGCTATCGTATTTACTTACATTAATTTCGCCTGCCTTTTGTTGTTATTGGTGTTTTGTTGTTGTTTCAGACACATACATGCATACAACATCGCACATATTTCTTTCAACTCCACTCGAGAAATAAGCAATTGAATTGCAACGCCCACACTAAAACCCCCCTCGGTGCTTCTCACATAAATGTAAACACGCAGCAACAACAAAAAATATAAATAAAAATAAATGAAAAAATACGTGTACTACAAATTGCAGCAACAATAAATTGCATTGAAATTTCTTTCGTTCATATTTTTCCATTGAATTAATATGAAACGCAATGGAATTTCAATCGAGGTTTCTGTTGCTTTTGTCTTTATTTTTTTTGTTATTGTTTGATTTTAAATTGTTTAAATAGTTTGAGTATACAGTTTGTAATCATATCAAATTGAATCAAATGTTATTTGAACTTTATTAACTTGGTGTGAAAATACATTCGGTGATTATTTTTTTTAATTTTTTTTCCTCTTCTGCTGGATATATCTTATAAAGAGCAAGTTAGCGGATATTTTTTACAAATGCTTGATTGCCCTCTGTAGTTTTGTCAACATATTTGTTGTCCCTTGGTTTCTGTTTTTTGACTTTCATTACCCCAAATAAGTGTTATTTTATGGAACAAACAGTATACAATTTTAGCAAGAAAATAATTTATTTCATTTCTTAGTTCCTGTCCATTATTCATTTACGCTCACCAACACACTAGCAATTTTCATCCCAATCGCTCTTCAATTTAATAACTGTCTGTTTTACAAAATCTTTAGCTTCCTAAAATGTTGCCTTTCTATGCGATTTTCATGAATTCAAGTGAGGCATTTTCATTAATTCAAGTGAGACAAAACAATTTATCTTTTATGTCGCCTTTCAATGTTATATTGGTGAAATCAAACAAAGCAACTTTTCTTTGAATATCGCTCTTCTACGCGATTTTCTTGGAAGGCTTTTGGGTTTTATTGTTTATAATATAAAGTACAAATATAAATTACAAATAGCAAATTTAACGGCAAATGGTAACTGCTAATCGAGCTCACTTGACGAGAGCTACTCTTATATTTTTGCACTTTTTTTTGAATGCTATTAAACATGTAAAAAATCAGCTGTCAGACGGACATACATGAGTGCCATGAAAAGCCATTAAACAAAACACACACACTGACATGTACAAGGAAATTGTTCGTTTTCTTTTCGCTATTATTAAATGCGGGAATTAATGACGTTTTTCACTTGCGCTCGCTCAGCTCATGATATAATTTTAGATGAGCCAAAACATTGCCAACAGCAAATAAAAAAAAATAAAAATGGTAAACGATTTCGCCTTTTTGGCACAATATTCCATTTACCAATTTTACTCAACTCTCCTCTCTCCCAAGTGCAGTAAACTCGCGTATTTATTTTTGAATGTTTTAAATTAATATGCGTTTATTTTTAGAATTAATAATATGAGTTTGTTCAAATGCCAGCTGCATGAAATCACGTGGCCTTGAATTTAATTGATTAAACACTTGAAGAAGAAGAAGAAGAAGAAAGAGATAAAATATGAAAATATGTGAAGTGCTTGTAATTTGGATGAGGTCGGCCGGAACTTAGATAAAATTTGTAAGATTTTACCTATCAAAAAATTTAGTTTCCATAAAATATAAATTTAATAAAACAAATCAAATGAAATTTTGCTTAAATCATTTATAAAATTTTTGCCTTGGCTCCTAGGCTCATTATTATTCTATTAATTATTGCTAGTGCTTTTGTGCTACATATTGTTTACTGTGCACCTGTTACGCCTCCCTGGTCATGGCATTGGAGCTCTCTTATCTTATCTAAATATACATTGGCCGTTCTCCCTCTAAAATGTATCTGTCGTTTTTATGTGACTTTTTTTTTACTGTAAGGCGCGTTCATTAGCTAGCTAACAGCCACGCCCACGCAGCCTAACAAATCTGCTTATCATAATTCAAATCTCCTAATTAAAAAATTAAATAAAAAATAGCAATAATAGAGCACTACTCATGTGTATGCGACAAAAAAAATACCCTACACTTGAGTGACTAAATAAAATGAATATTTTAATTTATATGTAGATCAAACTTGGACGAAAATAACAACATTATAATTATATAATCATAAAAATCTGGTTTGTTTTGGCAGTTATGGCAGCTGTAAATTTATGAAGAGAATTTCCTATGAATCGTATTTGGATTGATTTTTTTAAAGAACACTTTTTCCAATCTGTTTTAATATAACATTTAATACTAATATTATATTAATAATACTAATAAATCCACAATCGACAACAAATGAGAGAACCAAAATATGTTAAAAAAATATTATATTTAACCCAGGATAGATCGTAAAGCTATAAGAATTAAAAGTCTAGATAGATATTACATAGGCAATAAATGTAATTTATATGTTTATTTGCATGATTTGAAGATAAGTATGTATCGTACATATCTTTACTATTACAGAAAGCTATTTAGTTTTGGAAATAGCAAATGCACATGTCATTTATGGCGTAATTATGATAATATACACTATCCAAATCGACTATTTGTTTACCGTGATTTATTGTACCGCAACACATAAAAAAAGCCCCAACAAATGTTGGCTATAGAAAGATAAACATAGATAAATGATTACAATATTTATACATAGTTCTACAATATGTATTATGCTTCTGGGGGTAAGTGTGTAGTGGTGCGTCGCTTACCCCTCACCCATTGTAAATATGGCGATAAGAGAAGCACTGTCGATTTTGGGTTTTCTTTTTTTTTTTGCGATATAGATTTTATATACTACAGAAAATCCGCGTTCTAATTCATTTTGTATGGGCAGAAATTGTTGTATTATTGTTTGTCATTTTTAATTAGTTAAACATTTATGCTGTTCGTTTCTGTGTTAGATTGACTGGGTCAGGTTTTGTTTATTATTTTTTTAATTATTATTATTATTTAAATTAATTGAAGAAATTTGAGCTGCTGTTGTTGTTGTGTTTGATTTTGGCGTCTTTTAACACCCTGCAAGCATTAAAAATGCGTAGAAAAGGGTATATTGCCGCTGTGTTAATGTAAAAGTAAATTTATTTATGATAAGAATTTGCTGTTGAAAATATCTTGGTATTTGACAGTACGAAGTAATATAATAATTAGTTTGGGATAGAGTTATGCAGTTTATATCTATATCCTATACTTATAGTAATGATAAGGAATAAATGTCGATTTTCAATTTCCGCTTTCTTCTCAACATATCTTTAAGGTTATAAAGCCCAAGCAGATCCAGTTAAAATCGATAGGTCTTTAATTTCTTCAAGACGGTATTTATCGGTTTCTTACTAGAGGAATATCATAAATTTGTTATATATGTTTGTAAAAAAGAATACAATTTTAATAAGGAAAAGAAGATACAATCTCTGTCAAGAAGTAAGTAGCTTTCAATGATTGTGCTGTGCAGTTGAATACTGTGTACAGGGTATCTGTCAGGCAACCTTGTGTCACGCACGCTCTTGTGTTGAACACTTTGCAACTATAAGTATTTCGTCATTTTTGTAATTGTTGGCATAACCAATTGTTATGTTTGGGTTTCTTATTTAATATGACATGCCACCCAACACAAAAGAGACAACAAAACACGTCAGTTGTTGCTGATGCAATTATGATGTGTCCGGCCATGTGCTATTGTTATTTGCTTTCTCTTTCAATGTGTCGTAGCTGAAGCAGGTGATCATAACTAGTCTAGACTAAATAACGTCGTAAGCAGTATATTTTGTTGCAAATTTCTTCAGGGCGAATCTATTAATATTCAGGTAAAATTTCAGGAATTGCCAAGCTGCAAATGTTTCATTCAGCTGAAACCAAGCTCTACCTGCTTGTTATAAATATAATTGCTTTTTATGTGTGCGTGTGTGTGTGTGTGTGTGTAAACTACACCCTCTTGTGTCGCTGACTCGAAATAGAAAGCCCTTTTTATGCATGTGGCACTTCTATTTTTATAATGTTCGCAGAACGCTGCCTGTTGGCCCAACTGGGAGCCAATTGCGTGCGTTTATCCCATTTTGTTAGCTGTTCTTGTATGGCTCGGTGGCGGCGCCTCTTTTAATTGGCATTAGTCAGAGCCTAGTGCGTCAATTTGTGGCATATGCAAACTGAATTGAACTATCAATAAATTAAAATGTTTGTCATTGAAGGAGGTGACTATAAACCGACAACTGCCGAGTGTCCTTGCTGATAAATAAATAGAGGAAAGACCGCGGCTGTCCGAGTAAGCGAATTGTTGACAGTTGCTGAATTTTGATTTTATAACGTAAAAAGTACAAGCTTTGCAAAAAGATGCATTCTTAACCCTATATATATATATGTATATGTATATAAAACATAAAAATTAAAAAAAATAAAAAGAAATATGAGCCATTTTCAAAACAATATCACATTTTTTGGTATATACATATTGGAGTATCATCTTTATGGTTTGGTAGTTATTATCACACAGTAAATAGAAAAGATATTTAAGCGCAACTGCTGCGTAAAGTAAGTAACTTGAGGTATGTATATTTCGGTGTGTATAAATTCTTTTTAAAATATATGTTGAGCTCAATAAATGTTATGGCAATTAAAAGCTGCTAGAAAACTTTGACTTGCGCTTTATCGCTTTCTCTGTCCAGAATCGATAGTATTCGTTTCGCTCCCAGCTCATTGCCAACTGCAACTTTTCGCAATTATTTCTGTTTTTGTTTTTACCAACTAATAAAAACTGCAAATTGCGCACTACAGTTGGCGCTTTTCAGTCAACCAAACTTTTGGCGTCTTATGTTTCCGCATATGTGCCGAAATTTGTTGTGCGAGAATTTAGGAAATTAAATAAGTTTTAGCTGAAAATGTTTAATACCCCTTTTTGGCAAATGTTGACACAATTTAAAAGTAACCAGTAAAGCTGGTTCCTGCTTACCTAACTAAAATGCAACAACTAACCCAAATCCCAAAAGGAGAGACATTTTGTTAGATTTGTGGGTGTGTATGAGAATGCATGCTTAATGTGCGTGCGTGTGCGTTTGTGTTCTGTGTCCCGTCTGAAAAAGAAACCCAAAACAAATGAAATATGCAGCCCCCGCAATTGTTGAGTGGCGGCAGCGAGTCGAAAAACGCTCTGAATGAAAGAAATGAAAGCAAAGCAGCAGCACAACTACTCCCTCATTCACCTCCGCCTCTCTCCCTGTAATCCACCCGCTAAAACTGTCGCTACCGCTTACTCTGCATTTCACTCGCTCTCTTCTGCTCTCAGTCCTCCACTCACGACGTTTACAATGTGTTTTTGTTGCTTTTTCAACAGTTGCCTTGAGGCTGCCGCACACATTGTACAAAAAAACTTTCGATTCTTTGGCTGCCGCTGTTGCAGCGTTTTTTTTTTTGCGAAGCTTTAGTGCAGTATGTAAAAGGGGGATGGAGGGTTGGGGCGCTGCAGTTGCTGGAACTGGGCAAAAGATCTTATGAAACTTATTGTTCAATTTCCTTTCACTTTATGCAAATTTAACAGCGCATTATTCTTGGATAAGCACACACACACACAAACAGTCATCACTCGCAATATGAGAACGGTTCTAAAGCTGATTATTCTAAATTCTAGCAAAAAAAATATAATAATAAAATAGCACTTCGACTGTAAAGCTTATTATAAAATGATTGAAAAAAAATATATTGAAAAAAAGAGAGAAAAACATAAGCAAAAACACAATAAGTTTAACAAATTTAAATTTTATTATAATTTTTTTTGTAATTCGTGGCATTCAAAACTGTCTTTAGAAACATAAAATCATATAAAATATATTTTCGAAAAAAGAGCTACAGGCGTATAAAGAATTCATTTTATGGTCTTAATTTAATATCAATATTAATGATGTTTGCATCAACTGCTTTCCTCTCCTTTTAGTATATTCAAATTGGTTTATAAACTCTCATTTACGAGAGAGCACTTTACTTGCATTTGCATATTAAAAATTCCACACCCACTGCATATCCCCCTTCAGTTCTCTGCATTTGTTTTACACTTGCCACACAGCTGCCAGTTTGATGTGCGCCGCTGCGTGGCATGCGACTGATTTGATTGATTTAATGACACCCCCCGTTGTCACGGATGCTTGGCTGGGACCATATTGTTGCAGTCTTAATGATCGATTGATGTTAAAAGGTCAAGGTTTCCACTTTAGCTGCTGTAGCTGTTCAGCTCTGGGGCAACTCTTTCCAATATATGTGGCTCCTAACCCACTAAATCTTTCATAAATTTCGCACTCTCACTGGTGGCAACATACAGCTTGCGGGTCACTTAGCTGAACAAACCGGATAACCAACACAAACACACACCCACACACACTCTCACTCCCCCTCTTCCGCTACTTTGCTGTCAATTTGAATGCATTTTGCTCTTGACGCGTTTTAACACGCGCATTTTCTTTCTTTATGCAATTTGCGCGCTGACAACGGATGCAGTACGAAAGGCGTCGCACATCTCAGCCCAGCCCAACGTCCCCTTAACCAACCTTTCCTCAGCTTTCCTTTCACCGTTCCATTGCCAAGTTACTTCTGATTCTTGTGTATAAAACGCCCCTGAACTCTTGTCGGGATTTGCCATGTTCGAGGGTGTGTGTGTCTCTGTGTGTGAGTGTGCCACAAGCACTAAGGAAACGTGTGCAAAATATTACTGCGTAGTTTACAGCTGCTTTTTAAAACAACCCCCAACCCCCTGAAGTCGGAAGCCAATGCCAATTTCTTGAGACATGCTTCAAGTACGCAGCTAGTCAGGCAAAATAAAAATAATAAAAAATATAGTGCGCAATATGCCGCGAATTTTCTTTAACTTGCGCCTTAAAAATGGAAAATACTGAATTGAGCGAAAATAAAGGGGTAACATAAGTGCTTTCATATTATTAATACCAGTCCCATAGCTAAAAATTGTGCTTTATTTCTTTCAAAATTAAAGACAATATGCGCAATAGACTTTATTTTAACTCGTTGACCGCTTATCTAAATTGTTTATTTTAGAAATATGGCTGTAATATGGAATTTAGTTACTTTGATATCACTTTTAGTCACTTTTGATGACGTTATTATTGCTGTTTAAAAGACATTAAAAATCTCTCTATAACCCAACATTACATTGTAACAGAACTTTCGCTTTCAAGCTCAGATAAAGAATTATTTAAACAAAATCTGGATTATAATTTTAAGAGAACAAGGTCACAATATGGTTTCTTAAAAAAAGAAACTTACTTAAGTTTCCCTTGCGTTCTAATTTGTTCTGGGTAAAGGGCTGTCATGCGATGCGTAAAGCCCTTTAAAAGAGAACTGGCAAAAAAAAAGCGGGCAACATTTGATAAGCAATTGAAATAACAATACGTTGATTTTCCATTGACGTTTTCACTGTCACGGCACCAACAACGACAAGAATAATAATAAAAATGGCAACAACAATATTAAGAATATGAATGCGCAACAAAAAACGCAATCAAATCAAAATCAAGCAATGAAAATATTCATTAAATATTTGCACTGCCACCCAAAACCCCCACCTTCACTCTCCACCCATGCAGCAACGTCAAAAGAAATGAGTGGAAAAAATAATAAGAAAACAAAAACAAAAACCAAAACCAAAACTGAAGAAGCACTACAACAAAACAGACACTTGAAAATAGGTGTGGACAGGGAGGGCTATGACTGAGGTGTGTTTATATATGATATAGCTAAAGTTGACAGTTGGCAAAAGTTTTAGGCAGTTGCAACATTTATATATCGATTATGCATGGAAAATCAATAAACACGCGCTAAGCACACACACAAAGAGAGCGAGAGAGAGACCGAAAAAGAGGAGGACATCGAGAGCGAAGAAGACAGTTATAGTAGAAAAGTGGGAAGAAGAAATAGACTCTGGTTGGATGTGTCTGGGTGGTTGGGTGGTTTAGTCATTAGCGACGCCAACGTAGAGTGACGACACTGAACGGTGACGGCGAAAAGAAAATCTTGAAAGTGCCCTGACACACTCAACAACAACAACAACGGCAGCAACAATAACAAACCTGTCTCATTATTTTGATTTTGCTTCTTCTATATGCCTTCTTTTTGTGACTATTTTGTTGCTGTTTGGCTAATAAAGTCATAAGGTCAGACGCTCGTCGAGCGAAAACAACTGTACAACATGTACGCATTAGACGACCTATTGTTGACCGCGTTCTCTCCCAATGGACAAGGTAACCAGCCAGACAAGCAGATAGTCAGCCAAGCTAATTCAGGTTTGTCATTGTAGCCCATATAGTCAGAGAGCGTATAAATGAGGATGTTTAATATCGTATATTTGGCTGCTGTGGTGCCTTTTTCTTTTTTTTTTTTTTTTTACTTTTAAAGATCTATGAAAATTTACCTTTAGGGTGGAAAATGATCGGAAAATGATAATAAAGAATAATTAATTTAAATGAAATAGAAATATAGTTTCCTAACGCTTTTAAAATAGAGGGTATCTAACTGTCATATTAACTGTGATAGCGTTTTTTGGAATTTGTTGTTACTCTATTTTTGGTTTTTCCTACAGCGATAACAATGTTTTTTCTTCGTTTTCGTTTTGGTGTTGTTTTCTTATTGTGGGTGTGTGGAAGTAACATAAAATTGTATTCCCAGCCCAACATTATACAACTCGTAATTGTGTCCCCAGCTGTTGCTCATTCCGTTAACTTCGTTGGTTTCCTTTTCATTTTCATTTTACTTGTATTAAATCTTCAGCTGTATTGTGTGTGGCGTTTGGTAAACACACACACACACACACACACACACACACACACACACACACACACACACACAAACTCGCCTTTAAATACCACGCCCACTTGATATGAAAATTAATTGAATCAATTATGTGTAAAGTGCATTTAATATTTTGCATGTTTGCTCTCTCCCTCTTTAAGGTAATACACATTCACACACACATGCTCATGCACTTTGGAATTGTATTAAGTGCATACATACATACATATATATTCCGGTATATGTCAGTTATTGTAGCCGCTTGCAATGTGAGGAATCCTTATAATAGCCATACAACAACTTTTCAAACTCAGCTGCTGTTAGTTTTGAGAATGAACAAGAGAGAACAGGAGGGTGGGGGCAGGGTGTTTCTCAGTTCCGGTCAACACTGGAACTTGGTCGTTTGTCAATGCGATTCGAGCTTGCCCACGCGTCTCGACATTTCCATTTGAAAAACCGAACAGCTGTCGTCAGCCAAATCGATTGCATTTTAGCTCTATGTCACTCATACGCCCTGTGGCCTAGTCAGGGGAGCTGTAGCTTCCGATGTGTGTGTGAGTATGTGTCTCTGTGTAGTGGTTGTGTTTGTGATGTGGTTGTGTGTCCTGACAAGTTTAACATGTTTCCACTCGCTGCTGGCTGACATTTCTCTCCTTTGCATACAAATTACAATGCGGTTGGCTCTGTGTAAATTAACCAGGGGCAACTAAATGGCACGTTTAAATCTTTTCTTCTTAAACGTAGGTTAACTTTATTCTGTTACTCTTTACACAAATTACTTAGATTATATCTATTATCTGGTATAATAGAAGAGTGTACTTACAGCTACTTTTTCTAGGGATGTATACGTATCTTATTATTATATTGTATAACAATATAAAAAAAAAACGATTCAATAATGAATTACTGCCTTTCAAATCATTTTCCTTTTACCCCTAAAGTCGAAAAGCTCCACAAAAACTCAATTTAAAAAACTCTTTTGAAATTTAAAATAAAAAAATTTCGCCCGAGCTAGAGGGGTAATTGTTGAATTTTAAATTATATATTTAAATATTTTAATTTACTACGTATTTTAATAGGCCGTGTAACAGTTGCTTTTTTTAAATATGTATTTCAATTTACTCCGATTACTATATTATATTGATAATTGCCGTAGAAATGTTTTTTATTGTTTTCACTAATTGAATTTAAGACCGAGTTTAAACCTTGTTCGACATTTAATTGAATTAAAATATTTTCAACAGCTTTTACGCAAAAAAAAAACCAAAAGCAAATTGTAAAGTGGTCACTCGTAAATTAAAACGTGTCGATGGCACAGGTGATTTTAATTTGTGAATAATTCTATAATATAATAATTCTATAATAATCATTTCTTAAAACTTTTGTTTTCATACTAAATATAATAATAATAATAATATAATGCTAATATAATAATAGCAAAAGGTCAAAAATTTTAAATTGAATGCTGAGAGAATACGTTCTAATTTCATAAGTTTTTTTTTCGAGCGAGTACTGCATATGGCAATTAGACATACAGCCAGACATACGAACGTGACTATTTGAAATATATTTATATCCAAATCAACAATAAACTACACGTGGACATATGCAAACCTAGTAAATAGCTGCAAGCTAATTGTTAACTGCATGACAAAGTCTATTGAACCCCAACTGGCGCAGATAGTTGAAAAAAGTACCAGCTCGTTTTTAATGCCAATGGACATGTAACTGTAACTGAGTTAAATGTAATCAATGCGATAATCATTTTAATTTGCTAACCAATCGAAAAGTTGACACAACTGCGGCTTTTAAACGTGGATTTTGTGTGTATTTCTGTGTCTCCCGGCACACTTTGCGGTCATGTCAATCTATTAAACGGAGTGCATCATTTGTGAGGGGCCAAAAAGTAAATAAAAATCTCATTTGGTTATTGTTCAATTAGCAACGCGAGTGAATGGCACCTGAAATGAATGCTCCGCTAATGTTGCGGCTGTTATCTAGTTAAAGATATGACACTAGAATCGCAGAGAGAAAGAAGTGCCAGCATGATGATTAGATAAGCTTTAAAAGCAATTCAACAAAAAACACAAAAGCAAATTATTATGTTATGACATTTCTTTGCGGTTGGCTCAGTGACATAAATTTCTAGTTTCTGTTTTTGAAAAAATGTGAATTTTCCTGTAACTTTTGACTGTGATTTAATGCTTTTCTTTCCTCTTCTTCTTTTACCAATTGCAGTGCATGTGAGGCCGCAAAATATACAAAAACTAAAAACCAAAAGAAAAATCACGCTAAACATCAGCGCGCACACAGAACCACAAACACAAACACACGCTCCGACACACACACAGCCACACACCCACACACAGAGAACGAGCTGAGCGTGAGAGCGGACGAGAATATGTGAATACAAGAAATTTGTTAGCGATTTTTATAGACAGCAAATTCTCCGATTCTCTTACTCTCTTCTCTCACAAACGAAATTGATGTGCCATTCAGAGCAGCAAGTAACATAGAAGCTATGCGAGTATTACAACAATAACAACAACAAATACAGCAGCAACAACAACTGCAGCAATAATAACAACAACAACAACAATAAGGCGCATATAAGTAATGCAACAATCCCTCCATTAAAAAACAACAACAGCAGCAAAAGAACAACAAAAGAAAACACACAATATACACAGGTGCGTACGTGAATTTACACAGTGGTGGCTATAAAAGTTGATATACTCTTATACTCGTTCACGAAGTGAAACTAGTTATTGGGCACAGTTTTAAAGCTAAGGTCACTGAATTTGAGGTACACAATTGGTCACCTCCCTTAAAGATCGAAAAAAACTTTCCGGCCACGCACCCTGGCAAAAATTTTGACAAGTAAATCTCTCGGATCCATAGCTCGCATATTTCAAACTTCCATAACTTTGTCAAAACTGAACCGATTTTCATGTTTGATTGCATTTTGATCATGTTTTGTCATCTAGATTAGTTCTGCATTTAAAATATACGAATTTTTGAAAATAATATTTTTTTCATATTTTTGTGAAAATATCATGTTTTTTTTTTCAAAATTTAGAATTGCGAATTTCTCTTTTTAATGGATTGTATTTGTCATAATTAATCAGAGATTAATTCTGCATTGCACAAATAATGCCTGGCTGTATGCTTTATTAGACTGTGAACGAGTATTGCGCTGTCGGTTACACCCGACTACAACGTTTTTACTTGTTTTTTGTTTTTAAATACATAGCGATTATGTTTATTTATTATTTATTAATTAATAAATAAGGAGTAGTCTTGATTTTAAAGCAATTTCATTAATTGAAATATGATTTCTCGCACAGAGTTCATAAACTTAATACATGGCCTCCCTATAGTTAGATTTAAAAGACACCGAGAACATCGGAACAGACTTTAAAAAGGGGTTGAAAAGCAAAAGCTCTGGTGAATAATTTGGGAATCTTAGGAAATATCACAAAATATTTCAAGTTCTCTGCATTTAGTTGATAACGAGAGAATTACGTGTGTTTAATATAAAGGTTATTTAATTAAAAAGGCACCACTGTATGTACGAAAACATCTGATTAATAACATACTTCTTTATAATTGCAGTGTAACGAATTTATAACAACAACATAAACTAATAGGCAACAGGGTGCGAGCATCAGCAAGAACAGCATCAAGAATTTGAATTTCTTCACAGCGGGAACCGCGTGTTAAATGCCAAGATAAGTCGTTATCGCTTCAACACCGCCATCAACATAACCCAACAACAACAGCTCCAACACCAGAAACAACAACAACAACATCATCACCAGGAGCATACAGAAGCGATCAGAATACCGTTAAGCAGCAACCGCACGGCACGTGGCAACAACAACTGCAAGACGCCAAACTCAACGGCAAAAGTCGCCAACATAACACATAAAATATTTGGCTGGCTACGGAAGACGCGCAACAAGAAACCAGTCGCGATCCTCAGCAGCGATTTCGACGAAGACGGCGACGAGGGCGTTGGCGTGGGAGTGGGCGTGTGCGTGGTGGGCGCATCTGGTGCAGCCGGTGGGGCGTTGGACGATCAAATTTCTACATTGGCAAGCGTTGGAATTAAAGCCGGCAAGCTGAATACCACACAGTTAGCCACGGAGAACGCCATCGATACAAACGAACCCAAATCTGAAAAGATGTCATCGGGCACGTTTGTGGATCGAATCGACCCGTTCGCCAAACGTTCGCTCAAAAAGAAGAGTAAGAAAAGTCAAGGTTCCTCGCGCTACAGAAACTCTCAGGATGTTGAGCTGCAGCAATTGCCTCCATTAAAAGGTGCAACCCCAAAAATTATCCTCTAATTATGTATAATACTATAATAATATCTTTCAATCGACAGCCGATTGTTCGAGCCTGGAACAAGAGGAGCTGTTCATACGGAAATTACGTCAGTGCTGCGTATCATTTGACTTTATGGATCCTGTTACGGACTTAAAGGGCAAGGAAATCAAGCGAGCTGCTCTCAATGATCTATCCACCTATATAACACATGGGCGCGGTGTGCTTACGGAACCGGTCTATCCCGAAATAATACGCATGGTAAGTAAGCAAAAAATGGTAGAAGAAAACCTAAAGAAGGTAAAGGAACAACATATATCTTGATTTCCTGGTGAATGCCAAGAAACCTATTTCAAAATTAATTTTCCATTGAGTGAAGCGATGCGAAGCTTAATACGATAAACTACTCTTTCATGTTACTTTATATTTATGAGTTTTGTTCTTTGCAGAAATAGTTTCATATTAATTTTATACTTTTATCATCCCTTTAGATTTCTTGCAATTTATTTCGCACATTGCCGCCCAGTGAAAATCCCGATTTTGATCCCGAAGAGGATGATCCAACACTGGAGGCATCATGGCCTCATTTGCAACTGGTGTACGAGGTATTCTTACGCTTTCTGGAGTCCCAAGATTTTCAGGCGACTATTGGCAAACGTGTGATCGATCAAAAGTTTGTGCTGCAGGTGAGCTTCAATCAATAGCCAATTAAATATACTTTGCCTGAACAATCTATACCCGGTGCAGCTATTGGAGCTCTTCGATTCCGAGGATCCACGCGAGCGAGACTTCCTGAAGACGGTCTTGCATCGCATCTATGGGAAATTCTTAGGCTTGCGCGCTTTTATACGAAAACAGATCAACAACATTTTCTTGAAGTTCATCTACGAAACGGAGCATTTCAATGGTGTTGGCGAGCTGCTTGAAATACTGGGCAGGTAAATATAATATTAATAATTCCTTTTTGTTTAATTTTCGCATTAATTCGCTTTTTCTCCTCATTTAAAGCATCATTAACGGCTTTGCCTTGCCATTAAAGGCGGAACATAAACAATTTCTGGTTAAGGTTCTGTTGCCGCTGCACAAAGTCAAATGCCTGTCGCTCTATCATGCTCAGCTGGCGTATTGCATTGTACAATTCCTAGAGAAGGATCCATTCCTCACCGAACCGGTGGTGCGTGGTCTGCTTAAATTCTGGCCCAAGACCTGCTCCCAAAAGGAGGTCATGTTCTTGGGCGAAATTGAGGAGATATTGGATGTGATTGATCCGCCACAGTTTGTAAAAATACAGGAGCCGCTGTTCCGCCAGATAGCCAAATGCGTATCGAGTCCACATTTTCAGGTAACAAACGAAAGCAATATTCAATAATTTAAAAAAATAATAATTTTATATCTCTGCATCTTTTATCTCTTAGGTTGCTGAACGTGCTCTATATCTCTGGAACAATGAATATGCCATGTCGCTCATTGAGGAGAACAATGCTGTTATAATGCCCATCATGTTCCCGGCGCTCTATCGCATCAGCAAGGAGCATTGGAATCAAACAATTGTTGCACTCGTCTACAATGTATTGAAAACGTTTATGGAAATGAATTCAAAGCTCTTCGATGAGCTAACCTCCAGCTACAAGGCGGAAAGGCAAAAGTAAATTTAATTTAAAATAACAATTGAATGCAATTGCTAATCAACTTTCTATCTATTTACAGGGAAAAGAAACGTGAACGCGATCGCGAGGAGCTGTGGAAGAAGCTGCACGAACTCGAATCAAATCGTTCCAGCGGGCGCGCCGCAGGCGGCAGCGCTGCAACAGCGAACAGCGCATCGGCTGCTGCGGCGGCGTCAGCGTCACTGCAGGCGCCAAATCTAGCTGGCGGCGCAATGAACTCTCATCAGCAACAGTCGAATAGCAGCAGCAGCAGCCTTTCCAGTGGCGTCATTGGTGGTGACAATAATCCTGCGACAGCAAATGCAAAAATAAAATCCGAAAAGCCAGACAACTAAACAGGATGCAACGCAATGCGCGCTTGAAACAAAACAATAAACAACATCAGCTACAGCAACAACAACAGTTACATGCAAGTTTAAGAACAACACGAACAACAACACATAAAATGTCAGCCGGCTCAAGCACATACCCAAGCCACACACAATATAACAAACACACACACCTATATATATATAAAATAATAATAAAATCAAAGAAATGAATTAAGAATGAAATTTGTTGAGCTGGCGATAAATAGTTATAGAGAAAAACACAAAGCAGCTTATGCTAAAACTTAATAAATATGAAAACTAAATTGTATACTCGTTTAACAAGACACCAAAATCAAGAAGCTGCTGGAGCAGGAGCAAAAACAAGAAGCAGGAGCTGATAAAGAGAGCGTTGTGAGTTATGAGAATTGAGAGCGGGGCTAACTAAAATGCTTGTATGCGGTTGCATCAAAATTCTATATAATATAATAATAAAAAACAGCAAACTTACACACACACAACACACACATATTATAAATACATATAAATATATATATATATTACAAGAGAAAGAAAAAAATATTATTAATTAGGTTTAAGTTACAAAAAAACAAAAGAACAACAAAAACAAATTGAATAAAGCATAAAAGTGTTAGTAAGGGAAAACAAAGAAAAAGAGAAAAATGAAAGAGAGCCCATTGTTCGATGATTGTTAAAAACACGCATTGAAATATTCATAAAAAATAGAAATAAAAATTTCAAAAAAAAAAACTAGACGTGTTGCTAGCCTAGAACAGCTGCCCCAAAAAATCAAACACACACCCAACAACCACACACACACACACCAACAATCTACACTCTAGTTAACGTTTTCTATTGACCGCCCGCGCTCCCATGCACAAGCATTATAAATGTGTATAAACAAAATTACTATCTATATATATAATTCGTTTCGGATCAATTCGAAAATAAAAGCAGTCTCTGGTATGTGTCCAACTTTTCAGCTAATTATGTATAGGCAAAACCCACTGATAACTTCGATTGTGTAACTATATAGACAGTTATGTACATATATACATGTATATGTGTGTCTATATAGCTATACAATATATGTAGACTTATTGAGCGCAACTATGCAAAATTTGTTACTATCTTTAAGTGTTGCATATGCCGTCAGAAAACTTTCAAAAGAAAAAAACAAAACTGTTCCAAAAACTATTCGATAACTGGCCTAAAGAACGCGCAGAACTATAAGCAACTATATATATATATATAAAGTAAAGTAAATTAGCGGCATTCATCACAGAAAAGTAATAACAAAACGGCTTAACTGATAAACTTTCACATATACATATATATAAACACATAAAGAAATGCTGATCTATGTACTAAAACAAGTATAATAAATATATAATGTATATGTGTATGTATGTGGATGTGTGACATAAAATAGTGTCTCTTTAAATTAAAGAAAAAAGTATACAAAATAAAAAAAAACATTGCGCATGCGTAGAAATTTTTATGAAAAATTAAATTCGGAAAAGAACAAGAAACAATTCTGCATTGTATAAAAAAGTCGTAAGCTGAAAACCCGAAGTGAAACATTAGAGTAAAGTCGTTAGTCTCTAGTATAACTAATGGAACGTTATGTTAAGGTAGGCACCACACACTCGCACTCACACACCACCACAATCTCTGTCATCTACTCGATACAATTTTTCATCTTTCTCAGATATCAGCGATAAAATATATATATACATTGACATATATGCGTAGGGAGCGGCACTTCAAACGTAGTTCTTTGTGAAACTTCCTTCAGCTAAAAAGTTTTTTTTTTCAACTCTTCAACAAAATGCGCACAACTTCTGAAAAATTGGCTTAAGTTAACTTTCATTGTAAATATTGTAAGAATAAAAAAGCAAAAAAATCATATATCAAATAATTTGTGCTGCTTTTCCATAACAGAAACTCATATCTCAATGCCAACACACACACACACACACACACACACACAAACACACTTAGGCGCACTCATACTAACAAATATCATTATCAATATTATATTAAATAATGAAAAGAAAAACGGAAAAATATATATATGCGACATATGTATGTTTGTTCATTCAACTCACGCCCATTGCTAAAGTATATAAGTATGCATTATCCAAAAGTTAATATAACAAAAAAATAAAAGTAACAAGAAATTAAATATACGATACGATTCATACAAATATATATAAATATATAAAATTGTGTCTGTGAAACGTAAGTTATATTATATGCATACGTATGAACGAGGTAAAAGAAAAAGGAGCGTTAAAAAACATGAGTTATTATTATTAAATATATTTGTAAACGTCAGAATTATGCGAAAACATAAGAAAACAAAAAAAGGGAAAAATAAAACTGTTAATCATCACGCCAACTAAAAAAAACTAAAATGTCATCTAGTGAAACGATAAAAAAACAGAATCTATGGCCTAAATACTAAGCAAAGTGTGTATGAAAGTTTTGCATCTTTATATTAGAGTGTAACTTAAATAAATAACTGAAAAAATAACAACAAACAAAAAAAAAATAATGTACAACAATACGATCAACAAAAGGAAAATAACATTCAAAAAGCAATAGACAACCTCATACCAATTGGCGTGTTAATACTAAATCCTAAACTGCCATTATATAGCACAGATTCAGACCAGCGGTTGGTTCAGTGGCGGAGTATTTGATTACCGTATAGGGCTCTACTTTTGAAGCAATAAATATGACGAAAAAAAAAAGAAAAATCTATTCGTAGTCATGCCTTCCTCCTAACGAACCCAAAATACAAAATAAAAAACAATAACAATTACTCTAGCCGTTATTTTGCTATGTCCCCGCACCCGAATCCCTAGAGAAAGTGGCAAAAATAAAAAACACGAGAAAAATCACCACACCCAATTTGCGCCCCCTCAATAGATAATGTTGAAAAATTCACATTGGAATGCCAATCAGTGGAAAATAAATATATAGAAACTGTAAAAAAATAAAAAAAAGCAAAAATGTTAAAAATGCCTGATAAATGAAAATATTTAAATATATATACATATATAAGTGATGTGGTCCTGTTTTTTATTTTATTTTTTTTTCGTTTGTGTTTGTGATTTTTTTCTTTGTTGCACTTTGAGTTAATGTTTAGCCTGCTTTTCAATTTATATTGTAACTTTAACTATAGTCTTATGTATTTATATGTATAAAAAAATAAAGTAAATACAAAAAAACAAAGCATGTTGAAAAATAGCTGCTTAAAAGCCAGCTAAAAGTATAAGCAAAACTCGTTAAGTACTTTTAGAGACAAAACTGTACTAAAAAACAAAAACAAAAAAAATACAACAAAAAACAAGAAATAAAGTCGCATTAATAACAACATACAGAAAAATAAAAATAAAAAATCCTTAAACAAAATATAAGGCGCTTTAACAATATTAAACATATTGCATTATAAAATGTGAAATATTTTCTTATGTTCTAGACTTGTAAAAAAATACAAAGAGAATAATGAACCTATCGTATGATGATATCGTGTGGCAAGATCAGAACACATAACTTTTGAGTCTTCGTTCGTTGTGCTAGGTTTTCGAATTATTGTTTTCTTTGGCACACGAGCGCTATGTTTTAGAAATACAACTAAACAAAATCTTATGCTGAGTATAAAAAATAAATACATTACAATTACACTAAAAAAAATACAAAAAAAGAAAGTATAAAAAATAAATGAAAAAGAATATATATTAAAAAAAAGATATATATATATATGTATATGAAAAGATAGTCGGTTGCTTTCAGCAAGCAGGTCAAGCAGTATAGCAAGCAGTTGCTCTTTACGCAACAATAACTCATATGAAGTAAACGCATGAGCAAAAGGTAGCTAAAGAGATCAATCAACAACAACAATAAAAAAAATAACAAGATTTAATATGTAACACGAAAAAGCCTATGCTTTTGTCGGTTGTTTTTATTGTTGCATCCAGAGAAGGGTAAGTAAAGGTATTACAGCCACATTGCAATCCGAATGCAGTTTAAATGTTGGCGCCAATTGCGGTTGATAGACGTGCTAGTGGCAAGCAGTGGACCAAGCAGGCGAAATTTGAGCAACAGGAAATCAATATGCAATTAACATATGAGTGGAAAAGAAACAAAATGATAGAATGATCAGCTCCAATTTGACAGCAATCGATAGACGTGAATGCAAAGCAAGCAGTTGAACTTTAAGCAAAAAAAAATGCATCAGTGACAGTGGCCAAATATATATTATATATTGTTACCCATTTAAAGCCAATTGGGCGGTAAATTGAAATTATTGCAAGGAGCAATTAATAGATTTGCAGTACAGCAAGCAGTTTCGTAACGTAAAGAGATCAAACAATGCGCCTCTCATGAGTTGTAGCAGCCAGCTTGCGACAGCAGCAAAAGCTCACCTCGACGCTGAGCTTTCGCCAGTGCCGCTCCAATTGCAGTGCAGTCTCATTGTTGACGCTGCCAAATGCAGTCGAAATACGCAGCAGCAGAAAATCAATAGTGCATAATTGCAAAATTAAATATTAAACGCAAACGTGCATTTATTATGAAACAAACATAAAGGCAATGAAGTGGGAGAACTATTGTGATTTTGTGGCAGGCTGTGTGGGCGGTGAGTTTGAAAGTTTCTGCCATGTTTGGGTCTACAATGACGCAATCCGAGCCACTTGTTGAGAGACTGGCGGCAAGAGGAGGGCGAAGATGGGGAGGATCAGCAGCAGCAGCAGCATTAGCCGAGATCTACGTCATGGCCAAGTTCATGTGCAGGCGCCCCTGATCCGTGCCGTATTTTTGGCCCAATTTCTTGGCAACACAATTGGGGCCGCGCACAGTTCGCTTTTAATTTCGACAAGTTCTTAATTAACATTGTTGTTTAACCATAATTATACTATGTTGAACAGGTGCTTGCGGCGTGCTCGTGGCGCATCCACTCGACACCATCAAGACCTGGCAACAGGCCTCCAACACGTCCGTCCTGACGGCCGTCCATCAAATCTACAGCCGCAACAATGGGGTAAGTTGGGGCGCCTCCACCCGCCCGCTTGGCAGCCGCTTAACATCGCCTTAAAGATCAACGGTTACTACAGGGGCATGCTCTTCCCACTGATGTCCACGGGCGCCATCAACTCCATCCTCTTTGGCATCTATGGCAACCACCTGCGCCAGCTGCGACGCGTCTGCCACAGCGACTATCAGCGCGAACAGCTCGAGTATCACAACATGTTTCTGGCCGGCTCCGTGGCGGGCTTCATCCAGTCCTTCATCGCGTGTCCCATGGAGCTGATCAAGGTGCGACTGCAAACCCATTGCTGTAAGTGGACAACTCCTCAAAGCAAGCTTTTAACTGTAGTTTCTGATTGGATCGAGTAATTAATGGTACTTGGATTAAGTTCGCAGCTCTGAGGCAGAGTTGAATTCAGTCTTTTAAGTGGTAACTAGGGGCAAATATATAGGGGGTGATAAAAACGTACTTGATTTAAGTATTTTGTACTATCTTTAAGAAAATTCGGACTGACGACTGGCAAAAGAAAGCACAGTTATTTTCGGAGTGCCGAATGCCAAAAAACGTTGTAGACATATGAAAGATGTGTTTCGACTGTGCTTTCACAAAGAAAACCAAAGACAGTTTGAATTCTAATTTAATTTTATTAAATATATTTTATTTATATTGTCATTCCAAGAAACCCAATTTTCGACCGATTCGTCATTTAGAAAACTATATTATAAAGTAATTTTTAGTTGGCAATATTAAATGCTATTATCAAAAAAAAAAAACAATTGCCAAAATTGGTTGAGATATCTTTGCTATCAGACAAACGAGTTTTCTTCAAATACTCATTTTTCGACTTTAGTTTGGTGATCATATTATTATATTAAAAACATTCTTAATTGCAACGTTTTGTCAGTACAAATAGTTAAGAAACAAAAAGGAAACATAAACAAATTTAATTTTTTAACAATTGTTCCGATGAGTTTGATAAGCTATATTATTTCGATATAGATAGTATTTTGCGGATATAGTATAAAAACCAAAATAATAGCAAAACTAAAATTGGAACAACAAAAAACTTGGCGCCTGTTCGTTAGTAGAGGTTTCACTGTATTTAACCACTTTTTTTCTTACAGATTATAACGACTATATCTATGGGCAGCGCCGCACCGCCTTTGGCACGTTCAAGCGCATACTCAAGAAAAATGGCATCTCGGGCTTATATCGCGGATTGTTGCCAATGATGTGTCGGTTAGTAAACATTGTTTGGAAAACTCGCTATATGAACCTAAGCTATATTTTGTTGATGACAGCGATGTGCTGCCCTATGGCATCTATATGCTGGTCTATCGCCAGGCTGCCAACTACATGGAAAACACGGAATTTGTGCGGAGGCGACGCGTCCAATCGAATCCGACAAATCTGAATCTGTTGATAACGACGTTTGCGGGCGCTTGGGCGGGCGTCTTGTCCTGGGTCTGTGTGATACCGTTCGATGTGGTCAAGACCATTATGCAGGCGGATGAGAATCACAAGTTTCGCGGCATAATACACTGCGTGCTGGTCAATTACAGGGCATATGGTTGGCGCAGCATTTTTCGCGGCAGTTGGATGCTGTTGGCGCGCGCGGTACCATTTAATGCAGCTACCTTTTTGGGCTATGAGTATTCGCTGGAGCTGTGTCACAATTACTGAAAGGCAAATAAACAAAGCAAGGTTTCAATTTATGTTTGAATTATTTGTTTTTTAACGGCTTTTCGTTGAATTTAAAATTTGATGTTAGTTAACAGCGAGCTTACAGCGTGAATCATCCTCAGTGCTGTGGGGGGCAGCACTTGACTCTTTTACACTGTCAGCCTAAGATTATGCAATAGATTTGGTATCAATATTTCCCATATACAAATTGAAACATTTTTATAAACTGACAGACAAACGGTATAAATAAATAAAAATATAATCTAATACACATTTCAATAACATGCTTTTGCATTTTTTAACTAATTTAGCAAAGTTTCAATTTATGACATAGTTGTGTTAACTCCTATTACAGTATGTTAACAGCAGTTTTCCACAATTTCACAACACTGCGCTTAAACACCGAAAAATCTACCAATCGATATGGAATCCTCATATCGATAAAACATGGCGTTAAGGTCGGATTACGAGGTGAGCTGAGCGCAGAAATTAAGTTAAAATTTTTAATAAAACTAAGTTAAATAAGTAAAAAAAAAGTGCAAACAATTGTTAATATGTGTTATAAACAGTATATGCATAAATATGTGCAAAAACCCAAATGAAATGTGAAAAAAAATGGTGTTAGAATTATTAGGTGTGTTTCTCGCTCTCACAACAACAAGAGTGCTGAGCGGGCGTTTTTTTAGTGGAAAAATCGAAACTCTTGCGTGCATGTGTCAGTGTGTATGTGTGTGTATGTTATTGGTTTTGTTTTTAGTGTACGCTGCAAGCCGACGCCCTTAGGCGACGCCAGGCTTATTAATTTGTTTATGATTGTTGTTGTTGTTGCTGTTGCTGCGTCAGTTAACTGTAACTGGGTGGGGACGCGGGTGTTGCCCCTGTTCTGTGCATTCGGTCCGCTATGTTATTAAAACTTGTCTAATCCTATTGGTTGGCTTAGCTGTCACAATTAACCATCTCAAAGTTGTTGTTGCTGCTGCCTAACTGGCTGCAACGTTGGCAGTGCTGCCAGCGCCTACCGCAAACATGATCAATAAAACGAAGTTTTTTTTCTTTCTTTCCTTTGTTTGAAATGGCTTTCGTTATTTAGTTATTTAGTTCTAAGGTGCGAGAACAACTGACTGTGCGCGCTCTCTCTATCTCTATCTCTCTCTCTCTCTCTATCTCTCTCTCTCTCTTTGGCGTGCGCTCTCTTTGATTTCCATGCGGTCTCGCTCTGGCTGCTCAGGTGTGCTCGTTAGCTATCGGATTAGAGCTCGTGTGTGATCGGCTTAGCTCGAATTGCTTTAGTTGCAGCGCTTTAGTTGCAGCGCGTTCGCCTCATTCGCCTGTCCGCCACTTTCACTTACGTTTACCTCGCGCATTTGCTTAGCAGCGTGTTTGTTGTTGCTGCTGCTGTTCTTGTTGTTGTTGGTTCTGTTCTCAGTTCCTGCGCAAAGCTCAGCTGGTTCCAGTCGTTCAGGCATCTTCGCCACCCCTCCGTCGCACTGCGTGCGCATGCTCTTTCTCTCTTGCGCGTACATTTGACATTTCGTGCATAATTTCGCCTGGAATTAAAAGCTTTCTTTTTATGGACTGGAAATTTTCCGCTTTATGGCTTACATAACCGGTACATATCCAGCGCTGAGGGCTCTCAGCTCAGTTGGCATGCAATCGAAGTGTTGCCACGCCTCTCCACCCAAACGATTTCTTGGATTCACGTTTTAGCATTGGAATCCCATGCCAGCGGAGAAAAGAGACACCCAATCGAAACAACCCTCGCTTAGATTCTATTTTCTATTCTTTTTCTCGTTTTTATTGTTTTTTTTTTCCGAAATTGGTGTCATTGGGACGCGTCGTCCGCTGTTAATTATAAGCAAAAGTATTTTGCTCGTACTTGTCTTATGATTTTTTTTTAACTTTTGTCACAGTTTTTCCTCTGCCTTTTGCTTTGCCTTCTCTTCTTTTTGATAATTATCAAAGGAGGTTTCGGTTGTCCTGCAACTTAATTAGAGACACAGACGTTCGCTTGTTGCTCTTTATCTTGTCCTTTGTATGCTTCATTTAACTTTCCGTAATTAATTATAACGTATAACATTCACTTTTAATGTTTGTTTCTATGGTTTTATTGAATTTTAATTATATTTCTTATCCAGTTGGGGCTTGAGCAAATATTTTATAAGCTTTTACATTGGATTTTTAGAACTTACATAGTGGTCCCTCGGCATTTAGAACTTAAAGAAATGTGAATTGTTTAGAAATGATTTAATGTAATGAATAGGTATAGAGTTGGTATTTCTGAGATTATTTATTTTATTTTTACTCTTTGTTTTTAAACGCATTAAAATACGGATTTGTTTTATACAACTTTATAAATTATTATTATTTTTATTTATTTGAATCATCTTTGAAACCAATAGACTGTATTATTAATATCTCGAAGAAGTGCCATCAAACAGAACCTGCCCGGAAAAGCCAATAAATTTCTATCTACAAAGCAGTGCATACTTTCAAGCGCCTTAAGTAAACAAAATTGAAGCGTCACAGATATTTAAATTATGGCAACAATTTGTTCCAATTTGCGAGTGTCTACTGTAATTTATGATTTTCACGCACAAAATTCGCACTGCGAGGAGGAGAAACATTGTGTGCATGGCACGGCACGAATCCTCCCCCTTCTCCCCCCCTTCTGTCCCCTTGTACTATTTCGTATGCTGAGTCATGCGCTTTCAATTTGAGTCAATTTAGCAAAGCAGAGCCACAAAATCAAGCCAAATATAATCTGATAATTTTCATGTTGGGGATATATGTATGTAAGTTGTTGTTGTCCCAGTGTGCACAGTACTTGAATACAGTTTGGTCAAGGTGATAATGAAGTTTATTTTTCGAGAGTTGAAAGGATAGGGAGAATAACACATCTCTCGCTCACATAAATACGCATTTGCATAACATTAGAAATCCACCCTAACGGTATATGAAATAATAGAAAAGAATTTTTGTTCAGAATTTGAGTGCTTATGAACCATTAACATATAAATATTAAGTACTTAAGTCTGTCATATGAATCATCATATGTGTGTATGTATATGTATTTATACACAATATATATAGTTATGCAAATTTCTAAATGAGCAATGTGTAGTGGTCATTTACTTAACCAACATTCCAAATGTTAAAATAACTGTTTATTATGATATAACTGAGCAGTAGCTTGA
>SCDS01000527.1:62755-87541 GCA_004149465.1 Drosophila nigromelanica
TGTGTGTGTGTGTGTGTGTGTTTGTGTGTGTGTGTGTGTGTGTGTGTGTGTGTGTGTGTGTGTGTGTGTGTATGTGTGTTTAAGCGTGCTGCTGACATTTGGTGTAATTACGATTTACTCGATTTCGTAATCGAGCTGAAGCACCCGAAATAGAAGTGCACCACTTAAGATAGCTGCCAACCAAGGATGTCCTCGCTCAACCCCAGCCTATTAAAAAAAAAATAACTGCTGGCATTTATATTCAGCTTAACGCAGGGTAGACATTTCCCTTGGGGACTGCATGACATGCTTATGAATAATTGACAGCATTTGGATCGAAATGTGACGTCATTGGCCAATATGCTCGATAAAGCGATTAAAGGATATGTCAAATGTTAAAAGTAAATGCCGAAATTCAAAAAATAGTTGTGACCTTTTATCAAACGCTTTGCTTTCGTTTCTAGCTGCTAGCTGCTGCTTCTGCTGCTTATACAATTTCTGCAAATTCGAACTAGCTCGAAAATCGCCTGTTTGACACACATTACTGCGCAGAGCAGCTGTCGCTCTCTCAATTTGAGTTACAGTCATGTAGGGCTGCTCCAGTTTCGAAATTCTCGCACCACTGTGCACGCTCACTTGTCACACTGCCATACATTCGTTTAAGTTATTCGAAAAGCTTCTCTAATGCCGCCACTGCACTGTGCGCATACACACTTGTGCACGAGCGGACGGTAGTGGGTAGATAGGAGCGAAACATCTGGCATTCGAAAGCTCGCACTTATTGTTCGAATTCGACGCCGCAGTGGGATAGCACGATAGAATTTTTTGCTTTTCGCTTAACGAAAGCTTAACCACTCGCGGCATGCTGAAAATTTTCAGTCGAGCGTTGTTACCGAACTGGGAAGGTCGGTCTAACTGTAGTAGCTACTCTGAGCTCTCGTCTCTCTGTCGGGTGGTACAGCCAGTGTGCCAGTACTAGTACAGCTCTACAGCTACGCTCTGCCCGCCGCCGTCGCCTGCGTTGCGCTGGTGCTGCTGCTTACACAATAACTGTGCATCGATAAAGCCAAAGAAGAAGCACACAGGATACGAATATATATATATATATACACATATACGAAGAAAGAAAGAAAAAACCCAAACTCTTAAGCTGTTTTACAGCTTAACGAGTGTTAAACAAAAAATAAGATAAAAACGTGTGTGTGATTTGTTACTGTTGTTGCGCCAAAAAAGCAGCGTTTTTAGTGCAAAAAAAAAGTTTTGAAACGGGGTAGATTTCTGTGAAGCACCCCCCGCACCGCATCAGCTACGACAGCTACACGCGGAAAATATTGTGTAATACCACTCGACGTGTAAAAGGTAGAGACAACAAGAATCCAATAAGAACTCTCCACTCACCTGCTTACCTTTTATTATTTTTTTGGTGGTGCTGTTTCTATGCTTGCGAGTGCAACGAATAGGCATAGAAAAACGCTACAACAAAAAAAAAGGAACAAGAAAAAAGCCCACAAAAACGTCCTTGTACAAAATCGATTTTCCAAAACTTCATGCCCAACCGTAATGGATACGTATGTGATATATATACATAGTATATATATGTGTGTGTATGTATTTGTGGAATGATGTGAAAATTGCAATTTTGCAATAAACAAATATGAGAGTGTATACATGTGCGTGTGTGTGTGTGTAATGAATTCTCCCAACTGATGTTTTATTTAAGAGCGTAATTGCAATTTGATTTGACATTTAGTTTGCGATAGATAAATTCGCATATATAACGGAATATTTGCCAGGCATATTATATAGCTGTGTCCCACTGTCCGTTCACCTGTCTATGTGTGTGCACATTAATTTTGTGTAGCGCTGACGTATGTTTTTTTTCCTTTGCTTCCATTTTTTTGTGGCAATGAAATCGTTTAGATTCAATTGAGGCGATTTCATTTTGAAATAGCAGTAATTTCCTGGCCACCCCAAAAAGAAAAAAACAACGAAATAGGTGCCTGCCAGCCCCTACATACATATGTTCGTATATAACCCCCCTAACAGGGCGGCAGGTTGGGGCGGCTTGCGGGAGCTGTAGTGACCACCCGCTGTTGGTTATTTCATAATTCGGTGAGCTGCCAGAGCATAAAACAGAAACAGCGACGGACAAGTACTCAAAAGCATCTTGGACAAAAAATACATATTTCTTTTTTATGTTACATTTCGCATAGCCCTTACATATTGTGTGCTCAGCACTTGAATGCGCTCTTTTTCGAACTGCGAGCCATTGCACTCAATTTCGAAAAACACCTCGCTCTCTGCACTCGCTCTCTCCCACTCAAGCTCTCCATGCTGTTCTTGTCTGTGTGCTATTATTTTAAATCCTTCTGCTGCCGTCTGCAATTTCTATTCCAGCTCTGCTGCTATTTCCAACAGTTCCATGTTCGCTCTCTGTGCTGCTCTTTGCACTTCCATTGGCTTTTGTAGCCAATGCGGTCCACTTGCTGCTTCGCCGCCTTGTGCTGGCTCCAGCCACCTTCCAGGGTCGTTTTCTTCCTCTTTTGTGGCCTGCCTGCAGATTGTTGCATAAGCTGAAAATCTTTAATTTTTCTTTTACATTTTTATATTTTCTTTTTTTTCCAATTACAGTTAATTTTGAATTGTTTTTAATTCGTTTAATTTAATTGTTTGGTGTTTTAACATTTTATCTTTATTGATAACTTTTGATTTTACTGTTTACTGCAGATATCATGAGTACTCAGGTGGGTACACGAAAAAAATATATAAAATAAATCAGTCATATGTTTTAACAAATATTTTTCATAAACGCTTATATAATTTATTTACAATCATTTTTATTTATATGTAAAGTTATTTTTTTTAAATCAATTAAGTTTTAAATTATAAGTCAAATTTTGTCTGGGCAGCTCTTAAATTAGGTGCCAGCAAAGATTCTAATTTGCAAAAATTATTATGTCTGGGAGCTCTATTATTTTAAACAAATATATATCTAAAATTTAAAAAAGTTGTATACAAATGTGCTAAATACCTCGTAATTATTTGTTACGGTCTTACAATCGCCTTTTGGCATGTTAAATGATAAAGGTATTTAGCTGAGATGTGTTTACTGTAACTTGACGTAACGGATATTGTAGTAAACAAATGATAATTGTTTTAAAGAAAATGACAAAATATGCGCACAATTAGCATTCAATTGTTAAAACTTGGCTCAAAGGAACGTGCCCAAAATTGAGCTTAGTTAAAAATAAAACAGTCAGAACCAGCCTACGTAATAGTCCCAAGTTGTTTACACCAAAACGTGTTTCTCAAGATTTTGACAAGGGTTGGTCAAAAAAAAACAGGTCCTCGTGCTCGACACAAATACCCAATTATAATAGCTAATATTAACGATGAACTGTAACTGGTTTGAAAACAGCTTTGATTGGGGTCTAAGTTCTCATTAAAAGATCAAACGATGCACTGATAAGTTTTGTTTTAGTTTCAGACTGGTTTAAACTGCATTTTCTCTCTCGGAGAGAAGGTCAGAGATACAAATCTGCTGTTATATGCATTTTCGTCAAGCTGAAGTGGAAATTAAAATTGTTTATAATTGTTATTTTCATTGTGTGGCTTAATTTGCGCTTTTTTTTTGGGCACGTACTTGTATAGTATATATCGCGTATATATGCTTATATACAATGTATATAACAATTGTGTAGTATGTACAGATACATTTTGCATTGATTGAACAATTAGCGTACCGTGTGTTGTGTTCGGCCTCTCAATTCGTTCTTCTCTTTCTTTTTTATCTCACTCTCGTCATTGCATCTGATATACCTTATGTATTTGTTGTAAATTGATATTCAAGTTCAAATGGCAAATGATTTGCGCGAAAAAAGTGCGCGCCAAATGCTTTGAAACAACGTTACGAGCTCAAACAATCATTCAGATACATTTGTATCTCTGCGATACATTTGTATCTGAGTGCTTAATTGGCCGCGTTATGTAAACTTCTCTGTGTGTCAACTGGCCATTGTCGCATTTTGATTTATATCCCAAACATCCTGAGCCCCAGCCCAATGACAGCTCCCCAGCGCGTTCTAATTGTTTGGCCCAGCTAGCGAGCGAGCTCTCGAGCACCCGAACCACTCGAACCACTCGGGCCACCGATTCACATGTTTCACATGCTGCGTTTTGTCATCATTTTACAACAATTCGCAGCTTTCAATGGCCGCGTGACGCGTTTTGCAGCCACTCGCGAATTTGAATTCAAATGAATTGAACCATGAAACGCGACAAATAAAAACAAATAAACAATCGAAACAAAAAAAGTCGCCTTTAAATTAATTTAATTTGTTTAGGAAAATATAAATTAGCGCCAGTCTATCAATCTGTGAGAGCCGAAAGAAAAAGATTTATTCTAAATTCTAGTATGTGACCGGTATTAGTGGAATTTTCTTGAAAAAAAAACTGTATCGAAAGTTAAAATATTGCTTAGCTGTATTTTGACAACATATGAAAATATGAGCGCAAAAGATTTGTTTTGTTTTTTCATCAACTGTTTTTAGAAAATGTTAACAATTGTTTGCATTAGTTTAAGCATATTTACTAAGTTTAAGTTTACACTTAAGTTCTATATAAACTAACATATTTTGTATTATTCTGCTTCCCTTTTAATGCAGATTGTTTAGCATACGTAAATATCAGCAATATAGTAAAAGAAGTTCTGACAATTTGTGCGCAAATTTATTAAGGCCACAAACAAATCAAATTAACAGCCAGTAATCTTAAAAGTGCGTAAGCGATTTTTTTGAAATAACTATTTATAAATTGTCTCCAATTCGTCCGCAAAAATTTCCAGATTTATTTCATGCCCCACTTTGCCCAATAAAAACAAAAGCAAAAACTCACTCGCAATAGATTAATAATCATAAGCCAAACAAAGTGAATATTTGATTTTATGCTCAACGAGCGTTGCCGGCGTCAAAAACGAAAACACGACAGGTCTGCTTAGATCGGCACAATGATCCCACGCCAACTTTTATATATATACATATATAAAATATATTTATATATAAATATATATATACCAATTTTATCTTTATGTATGCGGTAGCTCTCTCATTTGCTCTCGCTCTCTGTTTGTTTAATTACTTGGCATGCTCTTCCATTTTGCATGAGTTTTCAAAGCCCCATATAGTTTGTGTATTATTATTATTATTTTTTCTTTTTATACCCTTGTAGAGGGTACTTTCGTTTTATCACTTGCGTCACTTTTCATGGAAACAAGTATTTTAATATGAAATTAGTCAGTATAAAAATTAAAGTCAAGCTCTTAGTAAAAATACGAATTAAATATGTATAAATGTGATCAAAATTGAGTTTTATATACAAGCCTATCCCTTTATCTTCCTTCAACCAGCCCAAGATAACATTTTTTATTTTCTCTTTTTCTATCCATAATTCTCCACTTGTTTCTGATTCACAGTGTGCGACTCATTATGTTTGATCAGTATTTAAACCCATTGTTGACGTCAGTGGCAAACGCACAAAGTAGGGTATTATTATTTATTATTGGTAGACCGCAAATCAATTCGATTTCCAATTACCTTCCAAGCAGCAGCACATGCGCGGCTGCAAATTCCAGCTTTCCAAACTATAATGATTCATAGTCCTTTTTTGCCCACCTACATGAGTCCAGATTGTTTTCCAGCATAATTTATTTGGAGCTGATTTATGGTAATCCACAAACTCACACTATTAGCTTTATATATGTGTATTCATTGTAAGTCATATTTAGTTAAATATTATTATTAATGCATATTTATGAATAAGATTCGTTTATGCCATGCATTATCACAATATACGATTGTATGCATACGTTCTTAGCTTATGCTTGTTTAGTTATCTTGTTTTATTTTCCCCATTGTTTGTTACGTTTTGTTTTGTATCTCTTCCCGTTCATCATCAATCAACATCATCAATCAAATCCAAAAAAAATCCAGTCGCAGCTTGGGAGAGCGGACTCTTATAGAGTCGCCACGGTTATTGCAACCGATGACGACAATCGCACAGCCGATGGCCACTTCAAGGTAAATTGTTCTTGTTTTATTTATTTTCCTTTTCACTCACACCCATTCGCGCAAACTCATGAGTAAATGTGAATACAAAGTATATATAAAAAAAAATAACTCGCATGTTTTATCGATTTGTTTATGTATTCAAATTTTATTATTATCTTTTTGCTTTCATTTCATTTCATTGTGGGTTTTTCCACTTCTTTTTTACTAAATATTTTCCGTTTTTCTTTTAACATCTCTTCTTCTCTGTTCAATTACATTTCATATTCATGTTTATTTTTACGTATTTTGGGCATGCTTCCAACATTATTTGCCGCTTGACATTTGAAAGAAATCATTGAAAGATCGCCCAGTTTAAATATAGCACAGACCTTTCAATATAATAAGCACAAATATGGACTATATATCGGTATTTATATTATCATAAATCGAATAGTTCTTCTAACTACTAGTTTAAATAAAGCGCATATTTATTTATATAATTGTTAACAAACAGTAAAGCCTTTTGAATTTATAAATCTTATCAACAATAATGAATTATTCACAGAATTTTCAACCTGTTGAGCTTGATAAGCTCTTAAGTTAAACTAGTTAAAACCAGTTTTGGGCTTTTCTAAATATTTTCAACAATGTGCACTTGTGACGTCACACAAAGCTAATTATAGCAAAGACATGAGCAAAAACAACAAATAATTAATAGATAAAAAAGTCTATAGTACTTTTGTCAGACACTGGCGACTAGACTAGACGACAGCTGGCTGGTCTCTATATATATATAGATATATAGTATACAATTATTTATAATTATTTCAAGAGTATTCGAAAGTTCTGTGAGGTCAGTGTGCATGTGATTCCAACTAAATATATATGCCTACCCATTTTTGATTTATACTTTTGTAATTTTATTGCCTTTTCTATACAATCATTCAAAATATTTTTATTGTACCTACTTAATAACTCTGTGATATTTTTTATTTAGTTTACTTTTATGTTTTATTGTTTATTTTTATTTATTTTACGTGACTAAAATCGCGACGTTTATATTTTGCATGCGCCACAGTTGTTTTTTGTCTTTCGCATTTTATATTTTGTACTTAGCTTAGATTAGAGCGCAGCAAAACAAATATTCTCACGCTCATTGCACATAAGCAATTACGAGTATTTAGAATATTTCATGGATACCCATATATATAAAACTAACTAAACGGGTTAAATGGTAAGTTGGTGGTGTGTCCAGCAATTATATACGACTGATCGACTACTCTCTCTCTCGTTATTTATTGTTTAACTCTATAAACTGGTAATTGGTCTACATACTCTCACTCTGATATTGAGTTCTGAACGGGTCCTAACACTACGGTTAATGGCATGAAGTAAATCGATTTTTGTGTCGGCATTTTTTGGGTTAAACGCAGTATATCCTTTCTATAAATCCGTTATTAATGTTTATTTTTATTTAAATTACTTTGTTAATGCGCACAGTCAAGACGCAAGATGCCGGCCAAAGCAGCTAAGAAGGAGAACTTGGATGATCTCAAGCAGGAGTTGGACATTGATCATCATAAAATCTCTCCTGAGGAGATGTACCAGCGCTTTCAGACACATCCCGAGAATGTGAGTTGCCTTCACTTTATCTTTATATTTATGTCCTTATCAAATCTTATTGCTTTTAAGGGTCTGAGTCATGCCAAGGCTAAGGAGAATTTGGAACGAGATGGTCCCAATGCGCTTACACCGCCCAAGCAGACGCCCGAGTGGGTAAAGTTCTGCAAGAATCTGTTTGGCGGCTTCGCCATGCTGCTGTGGATCGGTGCTATACTTTGCTTTGTGGCCTATTCGATTCAGGCCACTACCAGCGAGGAACCGGCCGATGATAACTTGTATCTGGGTATTGTACTTTCCGCTGTCGTCATTGTGACTGGCATCTTCTCATACTACCAGGTGAGCTTGGAAATCGAACAGCTTTCTTTTTATTTTTAGTTTTTATTTGAAATGATTTAACTCGGGGGAATTTTTGTCTTGCAGGAATCGAAAAGTTCCAAGATTATGGAATCGTTCAAGAACATGGTGCCCCAGTTTGCCACGGTTATCCGCGAGGGCGAGAAACTGACCCTGCGCGCCGAGGACCTTGTCCTGGGCGATGTGGTTGAGGTTAAGTTCGGTGATCGCATACCCGCCGACATTCGCATCATCGAGGCGCGCAATTTCAAGGTGGACAACTCTTCGCTGACCGGTGAATCGGAGCCGCAATCGCGTGGCGCCGAGTTCACACACGAGAATCCGTTAGAGACCAAAAATCTGGCCTTCTTCTCAACCAATGCCGTCGAAGGCACCGCCAAGGGTGTTGTCATCAGCTGTGGCGATCACACCGTAATGGGTCGCATTGCTGGCCTGGCATCCGGCTTGGATACCGGCGAGACACCAATTGCCAAGGAGATCCATCATTTCATTCACTTGATTACCGGCGTCGCTGTGTTCCTCGGCGTTACCTTCTTTGTGATTGCCTTCATTTTGGGCTACCACTGGCTGGATGCCGTCATCTTCCTTATCGGCATCATTGTGGCCAACGTGCCTGAGGGTCTTTTGGCCACGGTCACCGTGTGCTTGACCCTGACCGCCAAGCGTATGGCATCGAAGAACTGTTTGGTCAAGAATTTGGAAGCCGTCGAAACTCTGGGTTCCACCTCCACCATTTGCTCGGACAAGACCGGCACACTCACCCAGAACCGCATGACTGTCGCCCATATGTGGTTTGATAACCAGATCATTGAGGCCGACACCACTGAGGATCAGTCGGGTGTTCAATACGATAGAACCAGCCCTGGATTCAAGGCGCTCTCTCGCATTGCCACTCTCTGTAACCGTGCCGAGTTCAAAGGTGGCCAGGACGGCGTGCCAATCCTGAAGAAAGAGGTCAGCGGCGACGCCTCTGAGGCGGCACTGCTCAAGTGCATGGAACTGGCCCTGGGCGATGTGATGAACATTCGCAAGCGCAATCGCAAACTCGCCGAGGTGCCATTCAATTCGACCAACAAGTATCAGGTGTCCATTCACGAGAACGAGGACCCCAACGATCCACGCCATCTGCTGGTCATGAAGGGCGCACCAGAGCGAATTCTGGAGCGCTGCTCAACCATTTTTATCAACGGCAAGGAGAAGGTGCTCGACGAAGAGATGAAGGAGGCGTTCAACAATGCCTACATGGAGCTCGGTGGTCTTGGCGAGCGTGTGCTCGGCTTCTGTGATTTCATGCTGCCCTCCGACAAATACCCAACCGGCTTCAAGTACAACACCGATGACATAAACTTCCCCATTGACAATCTCCGCTTCGTTGGCCTCATGTCCATGATCGATCCCCCACGTGCCGCTGTCCCTGATGCCGTGGCCAAGTGCCGTTCAGCTGGCATCAAGGTAATCATGGTTACCGGCGATCATCCAATTACTGCCAAGGCCATCGCCAAGTCTGTGGGCATCATCTCCGAGGGCAACGAGACCATTGAGGATATTGCCCAGCGCCTGAACATACCCATCGCCGAGGTCAACCCGCGTGAGGCCAAGGCCGCCGTTGTCCACGGCGCTGAGTTGCGTGATGTATCCGATGAGCAGCTGGACGAGATTCTGCGCTATCACACTGAGATCGTATTTGCCCGCACATCGCCCCAGCAGAAACTCATCATTGTTGAGGGCTGCCAGCGCATGGGCGCCATTGTGGCTGTCACCGGTGACGGTGTCAACGATTCGCCTGCCCTGAAGAAGGCGGACATTGGTGTTGCCATGGGCATTGCCGGTTCCGATGTGTCCAAGCAGGTGCGTTTGCACTCTGATGATAATATATCCACCCCTCTATTAATTCCCTTTTCTGATTCTTTGCAGGCTGCTGACATGATCTTGTTGGATGACAACTTTGCCTCCATTGTCACTGGCGTGGAGGAGGGTCGTCTGATCTTTGACAATCTTAAGAAATCCATTGCCTACACCTTGACCTCCAATATACCCGAAATCTCACCCTTCTTGGCCTTCATTCTGTGCGACATACCACTGCCACTGGGTACAGTCACAATTCTGTGCATCGATTTGGGCACTGACATGGTAAGTTTGGCTCCACGCTCCGATTGGGAGTTAGTAACAAAAAGTAATCTTTTAGCTAAGTTGTTTTGAGCAAGTTAAGTGTAAGATTTCAAGTCAAGGCCATGTAGCTTATTAAGTTAACACCCATTGTATAACTTGCATTGAATTGTATATTGAAATTGTGAATTGTAAATTGTGCCGCATGCGGTGGCAGATCCCAGCTATATCGCTGGCCTACGAGGGACCAGAGGCGGACATTATGAAGCGACGTCCACGCAATCCCGAAGTGGATAATCTAGTCAACGAGAGGTAAACAGCGCACGAGTACGCTGTAATTAAAACGTTAGGCTTGCCATCTAGTTGCAAGCCAGTTTACAAGCCAGTTCCACGCTAAAACTCTATGTAGTTTAAGAAACTCTCTTTTAACCTAATTCTTTATATTTGTATTTCCAAGCGGTTAAGCAAGAAATCCACACACATACACACATATGCTCTGTATATGTAACCTCATTGTAAACTGAATTGTACAACGTTTTGCTAATATTACCAACTGCAATAATCCACAACCTAGGTGCCAGCCATATCATTGGCCTACGAACATGCCGAAGCCGATATTATGAAGCGTCCGCCACGTGACCCATTCAACGATAAATTAGTGAATTCAAGGTGCCAATCAAGTCAATTTCTACTCCATACACTCACAGACACACTCACACACACACACACCCACACACACACACATACATACATTTGCACACTTAAAGAAAAAATACTAAACCTTTAAAAAAAAGAAAACAAAAAGCGCGCAACATCTTAAACTATTACTATTCGATGTATGTGTATGTGGCTGGATTGTAATTAGCATAAACGTTAAACAAACTAAAAAAAAATAACAAAAACAAAAAAAAAACTACTACAACAAAACTTGCAGCGCAAATACTAACAAGTCCTTCCATAATTTTATGGTTTAAAAATAAACTAACTGTTAAGCTTATCATTTACTTATTAATAATATATACATACAATATTTCGTCAACATTTTTGTAGCATACCTCACGTTAAGTCATTTTTAATCATTTAACCACACTTCATTATCATTATCGTAAAGATCGTTTCATACTAGCTCTAACAAGCACTTTTGGTCTCATTCTTACATCTCTGCATTTTTTTTCTCAAACTCTTGAACACCTTTTTATTATTATTTTTTATATATTTGTACCAAAATTTATTTTATTTGACCAACACACACATACACACATACACCACATTTTGCCTATGTGTAAATTGAGTATAAAAAGTTGAGAAAATTCGCCTCTAATTCTAACGCTCTAAATGTTAATTGGTGTGCGTTGTACCTGTTATTTATTTTGTTGAAATCACTGCTAAATTGTTACACCAGGTTTTATTTTATAATTACTTTTACCCCGCCCATAAATTCACATATTTTGCTGAAATATTATCATTGTTCTATACATACTTTTTGCGATTTGGAAAACATAAACTTGTTTAAAACTAATCAAATTAACATTGCAAAGAATTATTTCACTTACATATATATTTGGCATTTACATCGATTGATTGGCATTAAGTCTAGTTTCAGAAAATATGAAAATTAACTGCACACAAAATCTGTAGCTTAAAAACAAACTTAGTCACAAAGCATATCTAGAATATATAAACATTTAAAAAACAAATAACGAAATGTAAAATAAGGAATTTCAAAATTTTTGAAATTAATTTTTAAAGTATTTTTTTCAAGTTTTTAAGTTATTTAAGTTCTCGCACAATTGATCACCCACCCAACTCCAACTTTACTCGTAAGCTCATCTAAAAGCTATCTAAGTTAGTTTTAAGTCAGTTCTTAAGTTCTTTATTATTAGTTAATAAGTTGTCACAGGTAATACCCCCGATCTTTAAACGGATTTTTGCAGTCGTTGTCGTATTTCCATTGCTCATCTGTCAGGAGAAGAAAATAAAGACACAGCCCGAGTTAGAAAAACTTAATTTTCCATAATTTATCGTATTTATTTAAAATTTATTTTTATTCCAATACGTTCAACTATGTTCGCACGTTTAGGTGCCAGCCATTTCCTTAGCCTATGAGACGGCTGAATCCGATATTATGAAACGCCAGCCCAGGAATCCCTTTCAAGATAAGCTGGTCAACGAAAGGTAAAGTTTTTCTTTGTGCTGCCCAAAAAATAAAGCAACAACTACAACAATAACAACAACAGAATGAAACATGAAAAGAAAAATACACAAAGCAAAGTTAAAGTAAAAAAGTAAAAGTGAGCTGCAAATGAAGAAAATAAATCGTTTGTCTCATCATTCTCTTCTACTGCAAACACGAAAAAAGAAATTTCATATTTTTCGTCACATAATTAAATTTAAATTTTTTCGGAAAACATTTTTCGCTCAAAAAAATTTTTTAAAGCAAAGTACGCTGCCTCCTACTTCGTACTACTTTTGTCTTCTACTAAAACTAAAAACTTTTTCAATTAGCTTCGAATACTTTTTAGCCTATAATTACTATTACTTGTTTTATTTTGTTTTTGCTTTTGGATTTTTTATAAATTTATTTACTTTTTATTTTTTCAAATTGGTTTCTTTTAATATTATATGTTATATGTTTGGAAGATGCTTATTTTATTTCTGTTACATGTTTTATGTTTTTCAATGTTTATTTATTTCTCTTTTCTATTTATCTTGAGTATCTTCAAGTTGCAGCTAGTCAAATGTATTAAAGTAAAGTAACGTTGAAGTGTTTTTAGGTTTTGTTTTTATTAATTTATCTTTATAACTGATTTCTTTTGTAAAATTTAATTATAGCTCAAATTAATATACATTGATTTCGATACCAAAGCACTTCAAGCAGATCTAGTTAAATTTAACTTCAAGACCTTTTGCTCTTACCAGCAGAATTTTGATCACTGTGCTATAGGCCGCAATAAATACACTTAATATATTTCTCAATCTTTCATTTCATTTAATTTCTTTTTATATAACTTTTTTAGTATTTTTGTTTTTTAATATTTCGAGTAATTTGCGCTTTTCTTATTACATTGTTATGCAATGATATAATGCTATATACATACTCGTATTCAATATATACCTATATATCTATACAATAGCTACAATTTTATCATGTAATTTCAATTAATGTTTGCAAATCTTAAATTTTATCAAAAAAAAACCAACAAAAATGTGAAACACAAAAATCAAAGACAAAACCAAAACACAAAGAAAAACTCAAACTCAACTACTTAAACGGGTGATATATACGTATAAATATGTATATATATATCTGACCGATCTCTCCTTGGCAAGAGCAATTATCTCTGTATTTATGCACTTCACTTGGAAAAACAAAAATGAATGAAATAAGCGCCAGCAATTGTTTCGAATATCCGATCCACTTATGCTCTCTAGCTCATTCACAAGTACATCAATACGAATTTGGTGTGCTCTTTCGCTTTCCTTTTGGTCTCTCTTCAAATCTTGCTTAAAATAATATATATATTTGTATTATCTTCGGTACTACAGGTCTACTTTCTACTGCCCTTTGATTTCTTTGCTTGTAACACTAATTTTTTTTACCATTAACTTAAGATAACTCTTGTGTGCTAGATAAAATACCCTTCAATACATATAAATCGAGTCTCTTAGAAGGTAAGTCCACGTTGTTTCTTCCACGGCCCATTTGACTGAAAATTGACGATTGCCTTAGTCACATCTGGAGTTTTTAATCGTCTTTTTCTTTGACGACTCTAGACAACTTTTCTATAGTAACTAAACTTAAATTATGCTAGTGCAGGTTTAACCATAAAACTAGTCTACAAGTAATTTTGTATCCTACTTTTACTTATGATAATTACTGTACCTCGAATTTAATGCATTTCTAGCATTAGATAAATATCTATTCATAACTCTTTCTGAACGCATTCATCAAGCACTATCAGTCCATAAGGAACCCTGATCCATCAACCAGTCAATCAATCGCTCATACAGAAATCAATACTCATTCAATTTTCTTTTGATTTGTAGTCTATCAAACACGTCCAGTTAACTGCCTAAACTGGCGCAAGTTTTCTCTAGTCATAACTTACTATATATAAATTTATACAACAAAGCAATATTTAGTGCAAGTTAAACTCTAAGCAAACTCTATATACCAATTCCAACGTACTCCTCTCTTGTAACTCCATAACAAATCAACGTTCTTCAATTTATTTATTTTGTTACTCGGGTGGTGCTCTATTTTGCTGCCCAGTGTAGTTGTAGCTTCATAAGTACGCAGGAGCTAATAACAAATACAAATACAAATACCATTTAATTTAAAAAAAATACCAACTAATACAAAGAAATACCAACTTGACACGATCTTCGCAACACTGTGTAAAAACGCTCTTTTATATATATATTTGCAACTGTCCTCTCTATCTAAGTACTTACTATATCTTTAATAATACGAAAACTATCTTAGCGAATATAAATATATATATATATATCTAATATTTTTTTAGTATATAACAAGTATTTATTATATACATAATGCCAGCCAGAAATTATTCGTCAACTTTAACCAGTTTTCCTTTTCGTATTTTCCCCCACATTTTTTTCAAATTTTATTATGTCCTTCTTTTGATTAAAATCAAAATAAATGATGATACTTGCAAAATGTGCACAATAATCCAATAAAAAAATAAAATTAAAAACACTTACAAATAATACCAAAATAATACCGCAAGATACCGGCCATTTCACTCGCTTACGAGCAAGCCGAGAGCGATATTATGAAGCGTCAGCCGAGAGATCCATACCGCGACAACTTGGTAAACCGCAGGTCAGGACAAATCTATTACGATAAGGATAAAAAACAAAACAAAAAAACCAAAAAACTTTAAGAATTGTTTACTTTTAGTTGTTTAGTTACAAATTCTAGAAAATGAAAGAAACATCCAGCCATAACTTATTTTCCATTTACAATTTGACGTTTGAACTTTATTTGAATTGTGTGTGTGTTTCGCGTACACCTCTTTTATTATCCCTCCTCTCTAACTTTTTCTTGATTTGGCCAGTTACAAATTCAAAATTATGAAAAACAGAACACACAAAACTTTAGTGCAACCAAAAAATAAGTTTCTTCGGAGTGCCGAAGAATAAATACTCTTGCAGACTTATGGCAGATATTTGGTATATTTCTATACTTGCCACACAATAACTTGGTTCTTATAGTACCCATATTTTATAGATTTTTTAAGTATTTTTAATATGTTAGAATGATATTAAAGTAAATAAGTTGTTTATCTTGGAAATGAAAAAAAAAGTTTATTCAAAAACTTAATTTTGATGTGATGTAGCCCGACTCGTACTCTCCGATAGATATATTTTAAATATAATAAATAAAAATGGGGATCAAAAACATATATGTAGTTTGTGGGATCGAATATCACATAACCTGTGACACAATTAAAATACCCTCGCAAGAGTGTTTAGCAAAAAACTGTTTGTTTGTTTGCGATGCATACTTTATGTTCGTTTCATTTGGATTTGTTTAATCTTGTTCTTCAACTTTTGTGAGACAATGAAACAATTCTCTATATTTATTGATCTGTGAAACAGTTTTACATATTTATTATTTAAGTCCTGTTATTTGAGCTCTCAATGTGGAATGATAAAAACTGTTTCTTTTTTGAAAATTTCACTAAATTATCGTTTGTGTTTTCGAAATTCTAAAAGATTTACTTATGTAGTATTCAATTCTTCCAATTTTCTTTTTTCTCAAAATTTTCCCATTTATGTGCTACATGTTTTTTTGACTTTTCGTTATAAAAAAAGCAAAAATATAAATGTGCAACAATATTTGTGTGTTAGTCGCACAATCTATCAATTAAATAATATTACCAAACGGTTTTTTTGGCCAACAAGAAACGCTTCTAGAACCTGTGCTGAGACATGCTGCGCATAAATAGCCAAAGAAAACAAACACACACACACAACACACTCACAAAAGTAAACAAAGACGACCTAATGCATAATCATAAACTTGGCCAAAATGCAAACAACAGACAACAACAACAAATTGAAGCTTACTGCTGTTACTTTTAGCCCAGTTAGTGCGTTACTTAGTAGTTGAGTTTGTTCGAGTCGATAAGCAAAAAACCAAATATAATGCTTCAGTTGTGTTCTACTTAGATGATACACTCATATACACCTATAAATACCTAATATATATACATATATATATATATATTCAGTATCATATCCAAGTCTGGTACCCAAGTGCAACAACGTCGCAGTAAGTCTCTATGTGGGCTCGGTTCTTAACAACAACTTTGGATATCTTTTATTTTAATTATATACAATTTTAATTTAAGTCTATGTATATATGTATATTTAGTTCTTTATGTTTATATGTAAGTTTTTCTATATGTTTTTTCTAAGTTGATTTTCTTCTAAACTTCTTTAAGCGTAAGTAAATGAAACACCTGGTATGAAAACCAGAAAGCAACAAACAGTTAATTTAGCTGCATTTGCTTGCCCCATTTTGTGTGCTTTTAGTTTTGAAACACCTTTTGCATGTTTAGCTCTATAAATAGTCTATATATATGTGTGTGTACATAGATTATGTCTAGCTGCATGTTTTTAATACGCTGCCCACCCAAAAACTAACCATAAGAAACTTTGCTTTTCACCACAACTATTAATATAATGCAAAAACTGAAAACCAAGAAAACGATTCTTTGCGCTCTCAAGCTTACAACAAACACGCGCTTAAAAATATTTGCCTAAAACACAATCCACGCTATATTCTGTAAAGTCTAATACCATTAAAACTAAATAAACAATAAAAATTCATTTGCTTAAAAAGTTTAATACATTCAAGAGCTTAAAGGTAAAACGGCATTTTTTTATAGTTACTAATCTTAAAATAATATTAACAAAAAATGATCATAGTTAAATATGATAACTGCAAAACACGCTGCAGCTGGTATTGTTCAGGGTTTTTGTGTTATTTTTAAACTTGGCTGCAAAAAAAAAAGTATAAAATATGAGTAAAAGTATAAAAAAATGTATGTTTGGGAAACTAAGATTCCAAGTAATGCCCTAAGGCTTGATTCTAAAACTTACGTTTCTGTTTTAAAAATTTTCAATTTGATTAATTAGTTATTTAAATATTCAAATATTCCAAAGGATGAAAAATTCAGATTTTTATATAGTTCCCTAAAAAAAAGCATTTTTAGAAAATACATAGCTTACGATTTTCTTTTTCTTAAAATTTTTTTTTTAAAAATTTGTTACATGGTTACAATAATTATTTGAATTTCAAGCATAAAAATAGTTTGCAGCCTGGTTTTAAATCTTTGCCTACTTCCTTAACTATCTTCAACTACAGCTATATGTTTAATTTTATTCTTTCCTAAAATTAACTTCTATACATTATTCTTGATTTAATTAAATTATTTACTGATAGCAAAAACCTTGAGCAACGCCACGCATTGCTTATAGCTCCAAACAATGCCCAATCTTTAATGCTCCCCAAGACTTGTCTTGCGTTTGAAAACTATTAAAAAATTAAAAAAAGAAACATCAACAAATACCACACAAAAAAAAAAAAATTATTGCCCTAGCCACTTTTTTAAACTTATTTGTTTGCCTCTCATTTGTTTTTGCTTGCCAATTCGAAAACGACTTTGCACAGATTGATTTCCATGGCCTATGGACAAATTGGCATGATCCAAGCCGCAGCTGGTTTCTTTGTGTACTTTGTGATTATGGCTGAGAACGGTTTTCTGCCCATGAAACTGTTTGGCATCCGCAAAATGTGGGATTCCAAGGCAGTTAACGATCTAACTGACTCGTACGGTCAGGAATGGGTAAGCTTTTGAGAGCAATTATATTTTATACTATATTAACATAAACTTAATATTCTATAGACCTATCGCGATCGCAAAACTTTGGAATACACCTGCCACACTGCCTTCTTCATTTCGATTGTTGTGGTGCAGTGGGCCGATTTGATCATCTGTAAGACGCGTCGTAACTCAATTTTCCATCAGGGCATGCGCAACTGGGCCTTGAACTTTGGCCTCATTTTCGAAACGGTGCTGGCTGCCTTCCTCTCTTACTGCCCCGGCATGGACAAGGGTCTGCGCATGTACCCCCTGAAGTAAGTTTTGAGAAACCTAAAAAGAAACAAAAAATCCAATCCTAACTTGATGGCCTTCTTCCTTTTTGCAGACTCGTCTGGTGGTTCCCAGCCATTCCATTTATGTTGGCCATCTTTATCTATGATGAGACACGTCGTTTCTACTTGCGTCGCAACCCTGGCGGCTGGTTGGAGCAGGAGACATACTATTAAACACCTACACCCCCACCCACACACATCCTACACCTATACACACACACGTGCAACCAGCAAAAAAGCAACAAACAGTAATTGTTTATTTACAACAAAGGCCACACAATAACAACCACAAGTGCAACCTAAGACCACAGAAGTTTTTTGTGACTACAACTGCAACTGCTCTTACAACAATAGCAATAGCAACAATAGCAACAATAACACCAACAACAACAGCTATAGCATAAAACATATTGACGTATGTTTTAAATTTTAATTTAATTATTTAAAGTAAAAAACAAACAAAAATGCAAGCGATAATTATTTTAAACATTTAAGTAAATTTAAATTATAAATTAAAGCTATAAATAAGATTTAAATAAAAATAAAGTAAAATCTACAACAAAAAAAAAAACAAATTTTGACAACAAACCCACAAACAATAACCTAACAACCAAGTTTTTAGTAAAATTATTTAACAAAGGCATAAACCACAATATTTAATAAAAATGCTAAAAGAAAGAATAAAAAAAAAATAACAACGCAAACAGCGCCAAAAACAAAAGCAAAGCTAAAGCGCAACTAACATTAATAATGTTAACATACCCCACACACACCACAAACTACACAACGCATGAAGAGACAAATTATATAAGAAGTTTAGAGAAATTAAATACTAAATAACAATAAAAAAAAACAAAAATTGAAAAAGAAACAAAAATGAATAAATTAGCGTAGTTACAAAATAAGCCGAGAAGAAGCAAAGATAAAAAAAACAAACAAAACAAAAACGATAAAAATTTCGAAATATTTGTGGGGCAGCTGTAAAAGCGAATGCAGAAATAAGCAAAAGAAAAAAATAAACAAAAAAACATATAATAATAAAAAGAGAACACAATTAATAATAATTGTTTATATATATACACAAATATTATATGGAAAAAATTTGATTATATAAATGGAGCTATACAAATACTTACACGAAACAAATTACGATAACGAAACCTACCAACCTGGCGGGCGCCGAGTGGAAAATTGACGGCAGCAGCAGCATACCCCATACGCCGGCGGCGTTGGCCCTCTGGGCTGCCAGCCAGATGAAAAGAGAGCCAGATAGTCGAAAAACAAAAATAAAAAGCAGCTAAAAATTTGTTATATGTCGAGTAAATGTTTATAAATGCCATAAAAACATACAAATTTAATATTATGCTTTGTGTGCATTTTAAGCCCAAATCTCAAACACACCAACACACACACTCAGAACACACCAACACATACACGCCCATTAATTTGTTGGGTGCTTGGGCCTAGAACACAGCCATGCCCACAAAATAAATGTTTGTAATGTTTTACACTGCACAGCGTACCCTAAAATCGGGGGCAAGCCCAAGGCAGTAGCTAACAGTATTGCGTTTTTTCTATAACTTTCGCTTATACACACACACTCACTCACACAAACACAGACTGATTAGCAGGAAATAAACAAGGTTGGCTTGAAAAGTGAAACAACAACAAATCAGACGCACCAATAAAAAGCCAATAATTTGCTCTAGACTAATTGGAAATTTTGTGAAAAAATTGAAAAGCATTGTCAATGAGTCAATCAGTCTGTCAGTGAGTCAGTCACACCGACGACTCACAAACACAAACACACAACTGCAGAGACATAAAAACCGCCGCTGCTTTTCAAATAGTTTTTTTTTTTAATTTTGATATCTTTACATTTCTGATTTAATTATGTGTTTAATGATGATTGACATTGAAAGGAATGATGCATTAATGGATTGCATTATGGCATGTTAGTTATGACAAACAAAACCAAAATTATTATTAGTTGTTAACAAATTATATTGAATAATAATAATAATAATTGATAATGGTAACAGTGTTCATCATCATGAATATTGTTGTTGATGTGAAAGTAAAACTAAAACTAAAGCGAAAAACAAAAACCATTTAAAATCATAATGTGAACAACAAATATTTATAACGAAAGCAAACAATTCTTTAAATCATTTCAATGCTATAACAAAAACTTGGACAAATTGTCAACAAACAAGCAGATATGGTAAAAAGTTTGCATACGATATAATATGTTACAACAACAAGAAAACAAAACAAAAACATGAAAGTAAACATTTTTAATTTTTTGTTCTTTCGCCCTCCGCTGTAAATGTATTTGTAGATTTAAACAATGATTAAAATAAAAAAACTACATAAATAAAACTTAAAACCACTTTATGAGTGTTTTAATTATTTTTTGTCGAGAATAAGGGCAGTATTAAAAATACAGAAAAATTGTGTTTTCAAAGATTGTCAATTTGAGATTTAGGAAGATTTTCAAAGCGTTTCTAGGATTTGAATTTTTTTTTTGGCCAAGCAGAATGTCAGTAGCATCTGCAATAGAATAAAAACTAAATATAAAGAATCAAAATTTTGAAAAATAAAAAATTTTGTTCTTATGAGTTGCAGGGAGATTTTTCGATTTTTCGCAAAAAAATTCAGAAAAATGTTATTTATAAATATTTAAAAATTGTTGATGTAGAATTTCGTAAGATACCAAAACCATGGTCAAAATTTCGGGAAGCCACTGTAAGCCAATTGCAGGGTATACACATTCTAGTGTCGCGCACAATACCCGTTATTCTGTTTGCTCATGCTGTAGTTGTCCAAGTGGCTGTTATCGTTGCGTCTTTCGTTATTACGTTCGAGTCTTTGCAGGGGTTAGAGTTTTGGGTCTTATTTATTTCCGTTTTGCTTATTTATTTTGATGATATTCTGCTTTTATGTATTCGACTGAGGGGCTACGCAATTGTTCGCACGTAAACATTAGAACTATGATTATTTAAGTTGAGCTGGCAGCTGGTACAATTTTTTATAATTCAAGTGCAAAAAAGTTACAATTTTATATAATTGAAGTGCAAAAAAGTTTTTTTTAAAATGACCATTGGCACATGGAAATTAGTCATAGATTAAGAATTTGATTTAAGCATCGTAAGCTGAACGTAAAAATAAATTTGTTGGAAATTATCAGGCGACAGTTTTATCGCTGACATACATTTGCTTAATTATTCGCTTATAAATATAAACAAGTGAGCAGGCTTTAGTCGGGGCCGCCCGACTAGGAGTTACCCTGACCTGCGATTTGTCTTTATAAATATTTCAGCCCGTTTGCATTCATACATACATACACAAATTCACACACACACACACACATACACACACTCGGTAGCTGCGCGTGCCCCCACTATAGAAACTAAATCCTTGTTTTCTTCCAAACTAAATGTATGATCGTTATGAAATTTTCAGGACATATTAGGAGCGTTTAAAATGTATGTACAAACCAATTTGCAAGTCTATAGTATTATTCGATTTACGATTTTTATGGTTTTATTGGTTTTATTGGGGGCGATTGGGAGGAGATATCCAATATATCTGCGTCGGTTTACACAAACATATTGCACTAAATTTGTTGCCTCTAACTCTTATAGTCTCCGAGATATGGTAAGAAAACCAATGGTTAATATCGTAATATTTTATCGATATCAATGGAACGGAACAAGTTATCGAAAAAAATGATAAACTTGTCCTGCATATGATATATACGAACTGAATAAGACCAAGATCAGCTTTCTAGCTTTTGTAGTTTTCGAGATCGCTGCGTTTATACAGACGGACAGACGGACATGGCTAAATTAATTCAGCTCATCGTTCTGATTGAGAATATATATACTTTATGGGGTCGGAGATGCCTCCATCTGCCTGTTACATACATATGCAAACAACCATTATACTCTTTTCACCCATTTTCAATGGGTTCAGCGTATAGCGTGACGATGACTAAATACCCCAGCAAAGCCAGAAAACTTGGCTAACTAACTAGTCTACAAATTGTTATTGATACACAAAAACTCAATTTATGACTTTTTGTGCTGCTCTTGTTGCAAAAAATAATTCTATTGCTACAAGCGGGTTTTTGATATGTACGCATCATGTATGACAATTCGCGTATGCTGCACTCGAGTAGCGCACACGCGAAAAAAAAAGTGAACAAGACCTCTTTTCCAATAGACTTAACAGGGGCGTCAAAAACTTGCGAGCTTGCTTGTCTAAGACTGGGTGGTCTCTGCCGCCCGCCACCCCAACCCTGCAGCATTTAGCGTAGACTGAGGGGAAAAGAAAAAAACAAAAGAGAGAGAAAGAGAGAGAGAGAGAGAGAGCAATGCTGTTATCGCACTGCCCGTGTTCCATTCCCGAAACGTTTCTTATCCTGTGCCGTCGAGCGTTTGTTATCTATGGCCGCGTTTCATGCTCATGCGTCCCAGTTTCGTGGCGACACGAAGCGCTCCTCGGCTGCGGCTTCGGCCGCTCGTGCGCCGCACTCGGCCAGTGGGTAATTCGGCCTAAGCTTTCGGACAGCGGCCGCGATAGCGACGGCGACAGTCTTTCATTATCCGGTGCTCGAGCGTGTCTCGTTTTCGTTAGCTACGCAACGAACTACGCAACCCCAAAATAACAACAATAACAGCGGATGAAAAGCCGTTAGTTGTGCTTTCCCTATTTTTAGTGGCGAACGTTTGCGAGTGTTTTACTATTTTTACTACAAATGTCAAACATACGCACACAAGCAAAGACATAAGTGCAAAATAACAACAACAATACAGTGATTAAAATAAACAAACAGGAGCTATAAAGAATATATTGAAATGAAATAAATTTAATTTGATTTATTGCAACATTTTTAAAAACATAGTTTGCGAGTGTTTTGTGAGTGTGCGGCGAAAGCAATGCGTACGATAACAACAATAACAAGAGCAGCAGGAGTAGCAACAACAACAACAGCAGCAGCAGCAGCAACAGCAGCGGGCAACCGAAACTAGGCTAAATAGCTTTTGCATACTTTTAGGCGCACACGTACAGGACGGTGTAGTACGGAGAACGAGAGAGACACGCTGCTGCGAGAAGAAAGGGAGCAGCAGCTGCAGCTGCGGCGGCTGCGGGCGACACAGGTCGCCGACATTTGAACCTGCAGCTGACCGCGACAGGCCATTGATGTTGTTGTTGTTGTCAGTTGCCTGGATTCGTTTCTTACATATTACACATTTTTGGCTCTTTGGCAAACGTGAGATGTGAACTGTGCCAGCAGCAGCAGCAGCAGCAACAACAAATTGAAATAACTGCAACAACAATCAAATAAAATAAAATAGCAAGAAGAAAAAAAAGAGTTCAGCTCGGTTTCAGTATCGCACAGTGGTGCAGTGGTGCAGTTCAACAGCCCCCGGGTGCACCAGCAAATACAATTTTTTGGCTAGAACTGCGGCTGTAGCCGAGGCAGCTGCCTTCGTCTCGTTCCGGTTTTGTGTATCTGGCTGTGTGTGCGTGTGTATCCTGCATCAGCAACTGCAGCGTTGCAGCAGCGAAAATTGTGTCAGCAGCAACAACAGCAGCATCAACAGCAACTTCTGCAGCAGGCCGTGTGGCGCCTTAATCTACACTAGCCGGTAATTTATGCAACTCCCTAACCAGACAGCTTCTTGCAACAACTGCACACTTAGGCGGCGCCTTCAAAAAGCACACACAAAAAAAAAATTAAATTAAAAAAGAAACGGCTAGCAACCATATTACGCATACGCCCGGGCTTACCTTGACAACGCTCGTGCTGAGCTGAGCTGTTGCGGGCGCGTGACATTTGCCAGTTTCTTGTAGTTCCTATACCCTGTACGCTTTTAAAATGCTTAAAAAAGGGGGGGATATGGATTTGTATGCTAAACATAAAACTCTTGGGGAGCATAGATTGACGAATTAATATAGCCTTGTCTCTCTCTCGGTTTACCTGGTTTTTTTTTTAAATCTTAGTCTATTCGTTTTATTCGTTTGGCATGTAATGCTACTTGCAATGTAACTTATCACACAGAAACATTATTGAAAATATATTGTAAATTATCGATAGCTCGTTTAACTTTCCTGGAATCAATAAATATTTCTTATTGTATTCCATTTGGTATACAGGTTTTCCATATCCGCGCACATATACAATTTATTTGAAATGATCGATAATCCTAATAACTTTACCGCAATCGATTAGTTAGGGACTGAGCACGGAAATTTTCTGTTAAGGTTTTCTTAAAGCAAATGCTTGATAACTATTACCGACTAAGCATATCCCAGAGATAATAACAGCTAGAGATTCAGAATTTATATTTGAAATCATTAATAGCACTTGTAGTTCACGGTTATTTAAAATAATCGATAACTACCACCATTTTCCTCAAATCTATGTATATTTTTATTATATTATTTTTTATGATTAATTTTTTATTTCAAAAGATAAAT